>QZGG01001175.1:0-76574 GCA_006409495.1 Sedum album
CATATGGGCTTTTTGCACTATAAATATGTGATATGGGGTTCATTTTGTGTTACATTTCATTTCCAACTTATCTCTCCACACACAAACCCCCAAAGCCACCGCCTACCACCACCGCCGCCGCCGTCGCGCCGTCGCCGGAATTTCCAGAATCAGACAATTTTCGGTCAGATTGTGGATCTCGATAAAGGTACTCTACTATCAAAATTTCAGTTGATTTGGAGAAGTTTTAGTGGTTCAATTTTGCAGTAGAAGTTCTAGATCTAGATCTGCGTAGTGCTCGCGCGTGACAGGACACGCGTGCTAGTTCAGCTGATTCCGTGTTTTTTTCTTGCTGCCTACTGTGTCGATCTGTAGAGACCAGTCCGAGAAATTGGATTTTGAAATTAAGTACAGAATGTACAGTAGGTGCGAGGTGCTACCTACAGTTTTTGTGGACGAGGAGTTCCTCCGAGAGATGCGACTCTACAAGGAGATACATGCGGCATTCGCCGCAACTGGATGGGCATCTTTCATGGAGCTATCATCGGATAAGGATGTGGAGGATGTGTTGGAATTCCTCGCATCATATGAGGGACTCGCGGATAGGATCCGGTACCGCCACAGGGGCGTGTACTATGAGGCCACGCCATCCCAATTTGGTGCAGTCATGGGATTTGACAGGATGCCTGGTGCAGCAGTGGATGAACATACGGACCAGGAGGCCTAGGATGATTGGACTAATGGAAGCAAGGCCTTGCGGGTGGACGAAGCCTCGGTACCGAATTGCTAGACCCGAAGATGTTCTATCTTCAGAGGCTAATTTCCCACTTTATTTTGGGGCGTTATAGGATCACAACGCCCGGGGCTGATGGATATGGAGATCCTTAAGGGGCTCTATTATGGAAAGAAGGTGCGCTACACGCGCCTGCTCACTAGCTACTAGGAAGCTCTGAGCATGAAGGGGCCGCTGCTTTGCGGAGGATTGATCACGCACTTCTTACGTGCACTACACATGGAGCCCTGGTTGGACGAGCACACTATTGTACGAGCTGAGTTCCTGACGCGCCAGAAGATGCGTCTATACAAGGGAATCAGGATTCGCGGGAATGGAACCGTGTATTGGAGCTATCGGCCCGGTTTGGAGAATGTCAAGGCTGCGCCAAAGGTAGTGGCGCAAGAGCTAGTGGCGCCCAGAAGGGGGCAGGCGCAGGTCTGAGCGTGCGCGAGAGGAATCTAGCGCACAAGGGAGTGGCGCGCCAGAGCCACAGTTTCAGGTAGATGAGCGCTGGGAGTTCAACGCCCAGCGTGTGATGGAATACATGGCGCCACAGGGTGCCAACCTGAACTTGACGCCACCCAGAGGATGGCGTGTTGGAGACCCGATTCCGGGAGGGTACGAGCTGCAAGGCGAAGACCCAATTGAAGAACTCTCCCGGTCTTTCTCAACATCTTTCTAGATGTTTGTAATCAGTGTCTGAAACTTATCGGTGGCTGACTTTTTGAACTTCTGCTTTAAAACATTTGTATTTTGATTTATCATTATGTTTTGAACGGTGTTTTAAATTCAATCGGTGTTTTGAGTTAATCGGTGATTGGCTATATTCTAAACTGTTTATATCCGGTCCGAATTGTCACATGCATGCATTACTACTGCTTCTTTACTACTTGTGCATAATGTGAGGACACGTTTTTGTTTAAGTGTGGGGGGTAGTAGTACATCTATCTTAGGAGTAGTTTAGTTAGTTTAGTTTTAATTTTTTGTTTTTTTAGCTTAGACTAGCTGACATATGAAATCTCGAAGGGTAATTGCGCGCGAGAAACATTGGCGTGCGCGACCTGTGTGCGTTCCCTGCGCACCTGCGTTAATTTGTGTATATTCGACATGTTCTGATTTTTGATAATTTTTTCGAATTTTGTGTGGTCTCTTGAGTGGAATAAAGAGGGATGTGGAGCTGAAAGAAACGTCCTAGAGAAGCAGTCAACCGAACCAAACTTGAGGAGCGGTTGTATGGTTATGAGTATTCGTGGAGGTTGGTACTTCGCGATCAAAGGATAGAGAGCAAGCTCAGTTACGCAGATGCCAAAGGCGAAACCCTAATAGCGTGACGAGACGGGAAAACAGACGGTTTTCACTGAAGTTAGTTGCTCAGGAAGGGGCGCGCGGTTGCAAACGCGTGACCTGACTTGCGCACGACTGGTCAGACGTGATAGCGTGGCGTGGTTTCATAGCTGCTATCCGAAGGCCATGATTGGAAACCGTTCTAGGGAAGAATAATATCCGGACCAGAAAGTATTCAGTTCAAAGTGAAAGCTCAAAAGGCCGAAACAATGAAAAGAAGAAATCGTGCAACAAAGTGTGTATCAAACTGTCCGAGAACAAAAAGTAAAGCGTCAAAGACGTAAAGCTCAGAAACCCTAAGACGCGAATCAATCACGTACCAGAAAAAGCGAATAAAAAATAACCATGCAATTGCAAATCAAGAAGAATTCGGTGACCGGTGCTTAAACAGGACTATCTCCCAATCATCCAAATTGGTATGCATTCCACAAGAGAGGTAAAACAGAGTTTTGAATTAATTACTTAAATCAGTTTTGTGTTGTATAGTCACAATTGCTCAGGTTGTGTGGGTGGCGCAGACATGTGGCGCAGTAAGTCCAACATTCACGCGTACATTACACAAGAGCTAAGGAAGCCGGATTGTTCAGGGACGAACAAGTGTAAAGTGTGGGGGATTTGATAGAGCACTTGTGAATGTGATAGAGCACTGTTGTATGCTGTTTTAGGTCCTTTACATTGCTTATATTCTAACATATTTTAGTATAAGATTACGCTTTTGGTGTAGTTTTATATCTCAGGTTTAAAAGAAGAGTTAGAACAAGAGTGTAACAAGAAGGCTAAATCTCGGAACAAAAGACAACAAAGTGACAAAGAGCCAAAGACAACAAGCGCGCGAGCAGTGTGGCGCGCGAGTATGGGTCGCGCACAGTAGAGCAAAACGATGACGTCAGCAATCAGCGAAATATCCGGAGCGATGACGTCATAGTTGCACTCACAATTTCTTTTATGTCCAGCTTTTTCCTCCCTTGCATTTCTATTAAACACTCAAAACTAGAAAACTATCATATGTGTTTGATTAGTTAAATATTGACAGTGTATTCTATAAAAACTAACAAGTATGTGAAATTGAAACCACTTTTTCGTATTTTCTTATAAAAATGATTCGTAGATAACACACGATCTAGTCACTTGATCAACTGTTAAATCGCGAGTGGACAGATAAACATCGTATCAATGAATTAATGCATGTCTACATCTTATATTGCGCTTGCAATATAAAAAATGCATTAATGAAACATCATACTGCGATTTAACAATTATTATATGAGTAAAACATATATAAATATAGTAAAATTAAAAGCATCGAGACTCGATGAATATCGAACTCTCTGATGCTCGCCATTTGGAAATGTTTAAACAGATGGGTAACACGTGGAACTAGCCTTTCTCCCTCGTTAATCGAACGAACCCCTCAAAATAGATCAACTAGTGGACACTCAACAACGCTATCTATTTTTCCTTTCCACGACACCAAATTTAAATTTATGTTATCAACAACTTAATCCCATTGAGCTTTACTTTTTTCAAGCATATGATACATGAAACACACCGGACCGTACCAAAAACTTATAGTTCATTTCACTGTCCGTACCAAAAATTAGTAACTTGTACTTTACTGTCCATGTATTCTGCATGATAAATATATGCATGATAAATGTTTTCTGCGCACCTACTATACAGCGTGTACCTGATCTCAAAATCCAATTTCTCGGACTGGTCCACACAAATCGACATTGTACGTAGCAAGATGAAGCACGGAACTAGCTAAACTTGCGCGCGTGTCCTATCACGCATGAGCACAGTGCAGATCTAGATCTGAACTTCTACTGAACAATTGATATACCAAAGCTGGTCCAAATGAGCTAAAATTTGAACAACCTGCACCGAGATCTACGTTCTGACCGAAAATTGTCTGATTCTGGGTTCGACGGCAGCGGCGGCGCGGCGAAAGTGGCAGCGGTCGGCGGTGGCTTGGTGGCTTTGGGTTTTTTTTGTGTTTAGGAAGATAAGTGAAAAATGAAATGTAACACAAAATGAACCCACATCACATATTTATAGCACAAAAAGCCCACATGCATGCATGGCCCAAAACTAACTTGGGCCCAAAACTAAAACTAAACCTAAAACTAAAACTAAAGTAAGCAAAAACTAAACACGAAAAACACATACACACAAAAAGAATGAAAACTAAGTTAAGTTTGTCGGAGTACCTTCCGACGAGTGCTTTGTTTAACGTCGTTAGATCGACGCAATTGTGCACTCATGGTGCACTCATTGAACTTTGCCTACTTCCGTATTGTCATCTTTTCTGCATGGCAAAAATTTAAGTGAGTTAGTATCAGCAGATAAAACGTAATTAATATGATCGGAGGGTAAAGATACAGAAAACGCGAAGTCTCGCATGTTAGTCCGCTCGGATACGCCAGATTGTGCGCAGGTCAGCTCTCGCGCATCCTTGAGTCGCGCGGCTCTGTTCTGTAGCACCATCCTGCGTACCTTCTCCGCATTCCTATGCTGGTCCCAAGTATCATACTTTTCACGACCTCGCTCTCTGTTTCTTTTATCAGGTGGCTTGGACTTCGTGTTGTTTGGCGCGCCACTGGTATCATCTTCTGGTTGGCGCGCAACATCTTAGATTGCGTAGGTCTAGGTGTGGCAGTTTTGTCTCTGAACTTGACTTGGTTTTCTACCATTGGCTCTTCTGATAATCTGATTCGGTTGATAACGTCCAATCTGATCTTGTGTTTCTTATCCTGGAGGGTCACGATTCCGTTTCCAACATCAATACACGCTTTTGCGGTTCTCATAAATGGTCGGCCGAGCAACACGGTTTCTCTTGTTTCAGTATTCGCCTTGTTCATGTTGACTACATAAAAATCTGCTAGAAACTTGAGTCCACCGACATGTGTCAAGACATCCTCTACTTTACCCTTTGCTTCGGTCCGTGAGTTGTCCGCAAGTAATAGAGCAATATCTATTGGCTCTAGAGGTCCCATCGATGATGCGGAATACAATGAATATGGTAGCAAATTCACCGAGGCCGCTAAGTCTAGCATACATTCGCTCGCAAATGTATCTCCAATGGTGCATGGAATAGTGAAAGTTCCGGGATCAGCGAGCTTCTCTGGTAAATCTGGAGCAAAGCACAACTTCAGACTAGCTTGGAAATCATCCAGCATGATTCCCTCATTCTGCTCTGGTGCGACAAGAACTACTCGCGTAAATACTGGTGCGACGACCAACTCTGTGGTTAGCTCTGCTGCGCCATCAGTGGCGCGCGTGTCAACTGGCGCTCGTCTGTTCTAGTTGTGGCGCGTCCATCCGAACCATGTTGACACTTCCCTTCGGGTTTTGAATAACCTGAGAGGGCAGATTGCCGTCATTAGCTTTAGCCTTCAGTTCATTTACTGCAGTGGCTATCTGAGTGAGCTGGTTTTCTATCAACTTGAACCGTTTATCATTCTGCTCTTCATTCTTTCGCACAGTCTCAGCCAACTGACCTACAATCTCTTCTAATGACTTCTTCGGCTGCTGGTTGTATTGCGCTGGTCCTTCAGTGCGTTTGTGCGGCGGGTTGTAGGAAGCAGCTGGCGCGTAAGGTCGCGCGCCAGTGGGTGCATTAGGTTGCGCGCGCCAGTCAGCGCGCGGTCTTTGGAAATTCTGCTCGTTCTTCCAACTAAACCGTTCTCAGCTAAACCAAATCTAGGCTGTCCTTGCCTAGCCTGACCATTATTCCATCCTCTTACTGCATTAACATCTGCGTGTTCTTCGAATAGGGAGGGGCATGCGTCTGTCAGATGGTCTGTGGCGTGACAGAATTCGCATGGTCTAGTATCGGCGCTCTGTTTCATCATCAGTTTCTGCATCATATCTTTTAATTCCTTGATTTCTCAAGTAACGTCCACTTGATGCAATGATCTGGCGCGGTTGTTCTCTAAGGATACTTGATATCTGACTTGGTCCGCAGTATCCTCAATCAACTTCCAAACATCCTCTGGATACATATTCCTCACGTTGCCTCCTGCGCAAGCATTCAACAACCTGAGTTCCATCTCAGTTAATCCATTGAGGAAGTTCTCGATCAGTACGTGTTGTGGGAGGCCGTGGTTGTAGCAGTTCGCCTCTAGTTCCTTGAATCGCTCATAGTACTCAGATAACGACTCTCAATGCAGCTGCTTCGGCGCGGCTAGCTCTCTTCTGAGTAGTGAAACCTTAGCCGCAGGGTAGAACTTGTCCAAGAACCGTTCCTGTAACTCGGGCGACGTCCTTATCGAACCGGGTGCTAGCCCCATCAACCATTGCCTAGCTGAATCATATAACGAGAATGGGAAGGCTCTTAATTTCAGCAACTCTGGGTCCTCGTTCCCATTCCTCATATTCTACAAATGGCCGCGAACTCTCGTACGTGTTTAACTGGGTTCTCACTAGCCATACCATGGAACTTTGGTATGTAGTGAACAAGCTGAGTTCGTAGCTTGAAGTGACCATCAGGAGGAAGCACGATGCACCAGGGTTGGTTAACAGCTTGACGAGCATACATCTCCTTAATGGTGCGTCGCGCCACAGGTGGTACGCGCGCGACAGATGGTGGCGTGCGTACGTCCACATTATTGTTCAGCTGGTTGTCATGTCTTGGTAATTCGGCATCCCCTCTGAACTCTAGGCACAGATGGTGGCGTGGAGACATCTCTTCTGAGTGCATCGAGTTCGGCAGGGTGTAGGCGAGCGAAGACGTTATCGGCGTTACGCCCTGGCGCGTCTGGCATGTGGTCCATGCGTCTGCCGATCACACTATTCTCACCAATATCTTCCATGCACAGACAAAAACAACAGCTAGATTAAACGTAACTAATTTTTTGGAATTTTATATAAGAAAAACAAAAAGTAAATAACTACTAAATACGAAAAAAAAAAAAAAGAAAACTGCTCTAGCGCGTTCCCCGGCAACGGCGCCAAAATTTGACGAGCACGTCGTTGAGTGCTGCAAATTTGTCTCGGCTCTCCTACTAGTATAGTCTTGGTAAGCTGGGGTCGAATCCACAGGGAACGGTGAGAAGTTAACTTTCGATCTACAACTAAAATTGGGGTTTGTGAGTGAACAAGAAAAAGAAAGAAACTGTCGCGCAAGTGAAACTGGCGCACAATCAGAAAGCAGTCACGCAAGAAGTAAATAGATATGCAAGAGATGAGCTCGGTTCAGATTCTTCACTATGAATTTCCATGTTTATCATTGGTTACTAAAGATACATGATATAAAGTTCACGCGGTTAAGGTCCTGTCACAGCTTAATAACCTACACATACATTCCGGTCAAGGTCCGTATGATATTATTATTCAATTCTAGTCTAGTCAACCACGAATCCGGTCAAGGTAGCTATCGACTATTCTAGTGTCACTCCTATCATTCACAGTCACGTACTTTTGATAGTTTGACTATAGATAACAGATTCTACAACTAAGTCTGCGGTGCAAGGCTTCGCTTAATTGTTAACCTAATTATCATGCAATTGAGCTCGGAATAATAATACTAAACTTATCATGCTATTAAGAACAAAACCTCAAAACATGTTATTCATAGATCTGAATCCAAACTGAATTCAGTAAGTTAGCTACTCATACTAAATGTATACATCTCATACATAAATATTGAACAACTGTAATGACAAAATAAATCTGAGTGATGCGTCGTCTGGCTCGCGTCGGCAGCTTGCGCGCACGGCTAAGTCTGAATTCCGCTTTGAGCTGTTTGGTCCCTTCGCGCGCTCACTTTGTGATTTCCATGAAGCTTTATATTTATAGTATTGCCTCCTAGGGTTTCCACGAATATTTAGGCAAGAATATCTGTAGGAAATCATCTTTGTCTCTAAAAATCAGCTTTGGGAATATTTGATTTCCAAAAACCAAACTTAGAAATATTCCTTGCGCGTGATGACGTCATCGCTCCGGATACTTCGCTGTTTGCTGACGTCATCGTTTTGCTCTGATGTGCGCGACCCACACTCGCGCGCCATACTGCTCGCGCGCTAGTGGTCTTTTGCTCTTGTTGTCACGTTGTTGTCTTTTGTTCCGAGATTCAGCCTTCTTGTTGCACTTTTGTTCTAACTCTTCTTTTAAACCTGAGATACAAAACTACAAACAAAAGCGTAATCTTATACTAAAATATGTTAGAATCCAAGCACTGTAAAGGACTTAAAACAGCATACAAAAGTGCTCTATCAGCTGCGCGACTCAAGGATGCGCGAGAAGTTACATGAGCACCATATGGCGCATCGGATGCAAATAATGAGTAAAATATCATTTTTCTGTTTCTCTTCCTCCAGATCATATTAATTATACTCATACTACTGATACTGACTCACTTAAAATTTTGCCATGCAGAAAAAATATAATACGGAAGTAGGCAAAAGTTTGAGTGTGGGGTAGGAGGACCGTGCGCTATAGGACCGACATTAAACAAATCACTCGTCGGGAGGTACCCCGACAAACTTAACTTAGTTTTTGCTGAGTGTTAGTTTTAGTTTTAGTTTTGGTTTGGGGCCCAAGTTAGTTTTGGGCCATGCATGCATATGGGGTTTTTTGCACTATAAATATGTGATATGGGGTTCATTTTGTGTTACATTTAATTTCCAACTTATCTCTCTACACACAAACCCCCAAAGCCACCGCCTACCACCACCGGCGCGCCCGTCGTGCCGCCGCCGCCAGAATTTCCAGAATCAGACAATTTTAAGTCATATTGTAGATCTCGATAAAGGTGCTCTACTGTTAAAATTTCAGTTGATTTGGAGAAGTTTTAGTGGTTCAATTTTGCAGTAGAAGTTCTAGATCTAAATCTGCATAGTGCACACGCGTGACAGGACACGCGCGCTAGTGCAGTTGATTCCGTGTTTTTTTCTTGCTGCCTACTATGTCGATCTGCAGAGACCAGTCCGAGAAATTGGATTTTGAAATTAAGTACAAAATGTACAGTAGGTGCGAGGTGCTACCTACAGTTTTTGTAGACGAGGAGTTCCTCCGAGAGATGGGACTCTACGAGGAGATACATGCGGCATTCGCCGCAACTGGATGGGCATATTTCATGGAGCTATCGTCGGATACGGATATGGAGGATGTTTTGGAATTCCTCGCATCATATGAGGGACTCGCGGATAGGATCCGGTACCGCCGCAGGGGCGTCTACTATGAGGCCACGCCATCCTAGTTTGGCAGTCACGGGATTTGACAGGATGCCTTGCGCAGCAGTGGATGAGCATACGGACTAGGAGGCCTGGGATGATTGGAATAATGGAAGCAAGGCCTATGCGGGTGGACAAAGCCTCGGTACCAAATTGCTATTCAGAGGCTAATTTCCCACTCTATTCTGGGGCGTTTCAATGGATCACAACGCCTGGGGCTGATGGATATGGAGATCCTTAAGGGGCTCTATTATGGAAAGAAGGTGCACTACACGCGCCAGCTCACCAGCTACTGGGAAGCTGTGAGCATGAAGGGGCCGCTGCTTTGCGGAGGATTAATCACGCACTTCTTACGTGCGCTACACATGGAGCCCTGGACGGACGAGCACACTATTGTACGAGCTGAGTTCCTGACGCGCTAGAAGATGCATTTATACAGGGGAATCAGGATTTGTGCGGATGGAACCGCCTATTGGAGCTATCGGCATGGTTTGGAGAATGTCAGGTGATAGAGTGCTTTTGTACGCTACTTTAAGTCCGTTACACTGCGTGTATTCTAACATATTTTTGTATAAGATTACGCTTTTGGTGTAGTTTTTATTACAGGCTGATTAGAAGAGTTAGAACAAAAACGCAACAAAAAGGCTGAAATTCAGAACGAAAGGCAACAAGGTGACAACAAAGGACAAAAGACCACTAGCGCACGAGCACTATGGCGCGCGAGTAAGGGTCGCGCAATAGACAGCAAGACGGTGACATCAGCAGACTGCGAGATATCTGGAGCGATGACGTCATCACGCGCAAAGAATATTTCTAAGTTCGGTTTTTAGAGATCAAATATTTCCTAAGCTGATTTTTAGAGATGAAGATGATTTCCTACAGATATTCTTGCCTAAATATTCGTGGAAACCCTAGGAGGCAAGACTATAAATACAAAGCTTCATGGAAATCACAGGTGTGCGATTTTGGAGAGAAGAGCAGATTCCGGCTGAGCCGTGCGCGCGAGCTGTCACGCGAGCCTGACGACGCACCACGCAGATTTGTCTTGTTATTTTAGTTGTTCCATAATTATTCTTGAGATGTATTCACTCAGTATGAGTAGCTAAACTCACTGAATTCGGTTTGGATTTGAATCTATGAATTATATGTTTTGAGGTCTTGTTCTTAATTTGCATGATAAAGTTTAGTATTATTATTCCGAACTCAATTGCATGATAATTAGGTTAGACAATTAAGCGAAGCCTTGCACCGCAGACTTAGTTGTAGAATCTATTATCTATAGTTAAACTATCAGAAGTACGTGACTGTGAATGATAGGAGTAACACTAGAATAGGCAATAGCTACCTTGACCGGATTCGTTATTGACTAGACTAGTTGAGTAATAATATCATACGGACCTTGACCGGAATGTATGTGTAGGTTATTAAGCTGTGACAGGACCTTAACTACGTGAACAATAAATCGTGTATCTTTAGTGACCGAGGATAAACATAGAAATTCATAGTGAAGAATCTGAACCGAGCTCATCTCTTGCATCGTTATAAACACCTTTTATACTTGTTGTCTGTGTGTGCGCCAGTTGTACTTGCGCAACAGTTTTCTTTCTTTTAATTGTTTTCACTCACAACCCCAATCTTTAGTTTGTAGTTAAAAGAGACTTCTCACCGTTCCCTGTGGATTCGACCCCAGCTTACCAAGACTATACTAGTAGGAGAGCCGGGACAAATTTGCAGCACTCAACGACGTGCTCGTCAAATTTTGGCGCCGTTGCCGGGGAGCGGCTAGAGAAGTTTTCTTTTCTTTTTCTTTGTTATTTACTTTTCGTTTTCTTATATAAAAATCCAAAAAAAAATAGTTACGTTTAATTTAGCTGTTGTTTTTGTTTTGTATGGAAGATTTTGGTGAGAACAGTGTGATCGGCAGACGCATGGACAACACGCCAGACGCGCCAGGGCGCAACGCCGATAACGTCTTTGCTCGCCTACACCCTGCCGAACTCGATGCACTCAGAAGAGAACTACGCAGAGACCTAGAGTTCAGAGGGGATGCTGAATTGCCGAGACAGGACAACCAGCTGAACAATAATGTGGACGTACGCGCGCCACCACCTGTCGCGCGCGTACCACCTGTCGCGCGACGCACCATTAAGGAGATGTCTGCTCCTCAAGTTGTTAACCAACTGTGGCGTATCGTGCTGCCCCCAGATGGTCACTTCGAGCTGCGGACTCAACTCGTTCACTACATACCTATGTTCCATGGTATAGATAGTGACAACCCGGTGAAACACGTCAGAGAGTTCGCGGCCATTTGTGAGAATATGAGGAATGGAAACGAGGACCCAGAATTGCTGAAACTTAGAGCCTTCTCATTCTCACTTTGTGATTCAGCGAGACAGTGGTTGATGGGGCTAGCCTCGGGATCAATAAGGACATGGCCCGAGTTACAAGAATGATTCTTAGATAAATTCTATCCTGCTGCCAAGGTATCATTACTTCTCAGAGAGTTAGCCGCGCCAAAGCAGTTGCACGGAGAGTCACTATTTGAGTATTACGAGCGGTTTAGGGATCTTGAAGCGAACTGCTACAATCACGGACTCCCCCAACACGTACTGATCGAGAACTTACTGAGATGAAACTCAGGTTGCTGAATGCTTGCGCAGGAGGTAACGTGAGGAATATGTATCCGGAGGATGTTTGGAAATTATTAGAGGACACGGCCGATCAAGTTAGATATCAGGTTCCTTTAGAGAACAATCGCACCAGATCATTGCTTCAAGTGGACGTGACTAAAGGATATGATGCAGAAGTTGATGATGAAGCAGAGCGCCGACATTAGAACTTGTGAATTCTGTCACGCCACAGATCACCAGACTGACGCATGCCCCACCCTATTTGAAGAACACGCAGATGTCAATGCTATAGGAGGGTGGAATAATGGACAAGCTAGGCAAGGACAGCCTAGATTTGGTTTGGCGGAGAACGGGTTTAGTTGGAAGAATGAACAGAATTTTCAGACGCACCCACTGGTGCGTGACCTTACGCGCCAGTGGCTTCTTACAACCCACCACACAGACGCGCTGAAGGACCAGCGCAGAACACTCAGCCGCCTAAGAGGTCACTAGAAGAGATTGATGGTCAGCTAGCTGAGACTGTGCGAAAGAATGAAGAACAGAACGATAAGAGGTTCAAGTTGATAGAAAATCAGCTCACTCAGATTGCCACAGCAGTAAACGAGTTAAAGGCGAGTGATGGCAATCTGCCCTCTCAGGTTATTCAGAACCCGAAAGGAAGTATCAACATGGTTCAGATGGACGCGCCACACCCAGACAGTACTAGCGCGCCAGTTGATACGTGCGCTACTGATAGCCTAGAAGAGCTGAACACAGAATTAGTCGTCGCACCAGTCTTCACACGCACCGACTCTGACGCACCAGAACAGAAGGATGATATCATGCTGAATGATTTCCAAGCAAGCTTGAAGTTATGTTTGGCTCTGGATCTACCAGAAAACCTTGCTGATCCGGGAACGTTCACCATTCCATGCACCATTGGAGATACGTTTGCAAGTGAATGCATGCTCGATTTAGGGGCCTCGGTAAATTTGCTACCTTATTCGTTATACTCTGCGTCATCTATGGGACCTCTAGAGCCGACAGATATTGGTTTATTACTTGCGGATAACTCACGGACCGAAGCAAATGGTAAGATTTACGATGTTTTGACACATGTCAGTGGACTTAAGTTTTTGACAGATTTCTACGTAGTAGATATGAACAAACCGAACACTGAGTCAAGGGAGACAGTTTTGCTCGGCCGACCATTCATGAGAACCGCAAAAGCATGTATCAACGTCGGCAGTGATATTGTGACATTACAAGATAAGAAGAGCAAACTCAGATTAGATGTCATAAACCGAATCAGATTATCTGAAGAACCGATAGAAGAAAACCAAGTCAAGATCAGAAGCAAAATTGCTACATCTAGACCGACGCATTCCGAGATGTTGCGCGCCAATCAGAGGGGATACCTGCTGCGCGCCAGAACAACATTAAAAGCAAACCACCAGATAAGAAGATCAGAGAGCGAGGTAGGGAGCAGTGTGATACTTGGGACCAGCACAGGAATGCAGAGAAGGTACGCAGGATGGTGCTACTGAACAGAGCTGCGCGACTCAAGGACGCGCGAGAGTTAACCTGCGCACATACTAGCGCATCCGAAAGGACCAACACGCGAGACTTCGCGTTTTCTATTTCTCTTCCCTCAGATCATATTAATTACGTTTTATCTACTGATACTAACGCGCTTAATTTGTGCCATGCAGAAAAGATGATAATAGAAAGAAGGCAAAAGTTCAAGTGTGGGGGAGGAGAGCCGTGCACCATGAGTGCACATTTGCGTCGAGCTAACGACGTTAAACAAAGCACTCGTCGGAAGGTACTCCGACAAACTTAACTTAGTTTTCCTTTCGTTTTTTTGTGTGTGCTTTAGTTTTGCTTAGTTTTAGTTTAGTTTTAGTTTAGTTTAGTTTTAATTTTGGGCCCATGTAGTTTTGGGCCATGCATGCATATGGGCTTTTTGTGCTATAGGATGTGGGTTTCATTTTGTGTCACTTCTCATTTTCAACTTATCTCACTAAACACAAAAAACCCAAAGCCACAAAGCCGCCGCCCGCCGCCTACTACCGCCGCCGCGCCGCCGCCGCAACAAAACCCAGAATTTTGTGATTTCCGGTCAGAACGTAGATCTCAGTGCAGGTAATCTACTATCAAAATTTCAGTTGATTTGGAGAAGTTTTAGGGGTTCAATTTTACAGTAGAAGTTTAAGATCCAGATCTGCGTAGTACTCGCGCGTGACAGGACACGCGCGCCAGATTAGGTTATTCCGTGTTTAATGCTGCCTAGTATGTCGATTTGTGTGGATCAGTCGGAGAAACTGGATTTCGAGATCAAGTACCGTATGTACAGTAGATGTGAAGTGTTACCTACGGTATTTGTTGATGAAGAGTTCCTCCGTGAGATGGGACTCTATGAAGAAGTACATGCGGCTTTCACCGCAACTGGATGGGGATCGTTCATGGAGCTGTCCTCAGATACGGACGTGGAGGATACACTGGAGTTCCTCGCGTCATATGAGGGACTTGCTGATCGGATTCGGTACCGCCACAGGGGCGTGTACTACGAGGCCGCGCCATCTCAGTTCGGCGCAGTCATGGGGCTCGCACGAATGCCTGGCGCGCAAGTGGACGAACACACGGACCAGGAAGCCTGGGATGACTGGACTGACGGCAGCAAGCCGTATGCTGGAGGAAGGAGCCTCGGTACTGAATTGCTGGATCCGAAGATGTTCTATCTTCAGAGGCTGATCTCGCATTCGATACTGGGCCGGTACAATGGATCTCAGAGGCCCGGGCTAATGGATATGGAAATCTTGAAGGGCCTCTACTACGGGAAGAAGGTGCGCTACACGCGCCTGCTCACCAGCTACTGGGAAGCTGTGAGCATGAAGGGTCCGTTGCTTTGCGGAGGATTGATCACGCACTTCTTACGTGCTGCATATGGAGCCTTGGCTGGAGGAGCACACCATAGTACGGGCTGAGTATCTGACGCGTCAGAAGATGCGTCTGTATAAAGGTATTAAGGTGCGCGCGGATGGTACCGCGTATTGGAGCTATAGGCGCGGATTGGAGAACGCCAGGCCTGCGCCAGAAGCAGTCGCGCCAGAGCCTGTGGCGCCTAGAAGGAGCAGGCGCCCGAGAGAGAACGCGCGAGCTGAGACCAGCGCACAAGGCAGTCGCGCACAGGTTCAGATAGATGAGCGTTGGGTGTTCAACGCCCAGCGGGTTATGGAATATGTGGCACCACTGGGTGCCAACCTGGACATGACGCCACCCAGGGGATGGCATGTTGGAGACCCGATTCCGGGAGGGTATGAGCTGCAAGGCGAAGACCCAATTGAAGAACTATCCCGGTCTTTTTCTACTTCGTTCTAAATGTTTTGTAATCGGTGTCTGAACTTATCGGTGGCTGACTTATTTGAACCGTTGTTTTAAAACACATGTATTTTGACTTGATATGATGTTCTAAACGGTTTTTTTTAATTAATCGGTGTTTTGACATATTTCGGTGGTATGGCGTATTATAACTGTCATTGGTGCAACTGTCTTAGGCATGCATTGCTACTGCTTTCTTTACTACTTGTTCATGACGTGAGGACACGTTTTTGTTTAAGTGTGGGGGGTAGTAGTACATCTATCTTAGGAGTAGAATAGGTTAATTATTTTTTCATTTCTTTTAGTTTAAACAAACTGAATGTGAACATCTCAAGGGGTAATTGTGCGCGAGAAACATTGGCGTGCGCGACCTGTATGCGTACTCGCGCACCTGCGTAATTTGTGCTTATATGACATAGTCTGATTTTTGTTAATTTTTTCAAATTTTGTGTATCTCTTGAGTGGAATAACGAGGGATGTGGAGCTGATAGAAACGTCCTAGAGAAGCAGTCAACCGAACGAAGCTTGAGGATCGGTTGCATGGTTATGAGTATTCGTGGAGGTTGGTACTTCGCGGTCAAAGGAATAAGAGCAAGCTCAGTCACGCAGATGCCGAAGGCGAAACCCTAATGTTGTGACGAGACGGGAAAACAGACCGTCTTCGCTGAAGTTAGTTGCTCAGGAAGGGGCGCGCGGTTGCAAACGCGTGACCTGACTTGCGCGCGACTAGTCAGACGCGAGAGCGGGGCGTGATTCCATAGCTGCTATTCGAAGGCTATGATTGGAAACCGTTCTAGGGAAAAAGTAAGACCGGACCAGAGAAAAGAAAGTATTCAATTCAAAGTTAAGGCTCAAAAGGCCGAAACAATGAAATGAAGAAATTGTGCAACAAAAGTTATTAATCTGTCCGAGAACAAACAGTGAAGCGTCAAAGACGTAAGCTCAGAAGCCCTACAACGCGAATCAATCACGCACCAAAGGAAGCGAATATGAGTAACCATACAATTGAGAATTAAGAAGAATTCGGAGACCGGTGCTTAAACAGGACTATCTCCCAATCATCCGAATTGATAAGCATTCCACAAGAGAGGTAACACAAGGTTTGAATTAATAACTTAAATTAGTTTTGTGTTGTATAATCACAGTTGCGCAGGTTACGTGAGTGGCGCGGACTTGTGGCGCAGTAAGTTTAACATTCACGGATGCATTACACGAGAGGTAAGGAAGCCAGCTTGTTCAGGGACGAACAAGAGTAAGTGTAAGGGATTTGATAGAGTGCTTTTGTACGCTACTTTAAGTCCGTTACACTGCTTATATTCTAACACATTTTAGTATAAGATTACGCTTTTGGTGTAGTTTTGTATTACAGGCTGATTAGAAGAGTTAGAACAAAAACGCAACAAGAAGGCTGAAATTCGGAACAAAAGGCAACAAGGTGACAACAAAGGACAAAAGACCACTAGCGCGCGAGCACTATGGCGCGCGAGCATGGGTCGCGCAGTAGACAGCAAAACGGTGACGTCAGCAGACAGCGAAATATCCGTAGCGATGACGTCATCACGCGCAAAGAATATTTCTAAGTTCGGTTTTTGGAGATCAAATATTTCCTAAGCTGATTTTTAGAGATGAAGATGATTTCCTACAGATATTCTTGCCTAAATATTCGTGGAAACCCTAGGAGGCAAGACTATAAATACAAAGCTTCATGGAAATCACAAGTGTGCGATTTTGGAGAGAAGAGCAGAATTCCGGCGTAATCTTATCACTTTAAGTGATAGGTACAAACTTAAATGGTTCACAATTTGTCATTTCTATAACTCACTTACGCTACCAAAGTCGGTAGTACAAAAGCTTGTGTTATTTAAACTCATTCTCAAGTTTATAACTCATAGATTAAAAGCATAAGAGAAGAGGAGTTCGACACACTTCAACAAAACTAAATTCAAATGTTTGGTCCTCGTTTGAACATAACATGTTTTTTTATCACGCATACTCATATCAACTTGCAAACTTATTTCTCAATGCCATTCATTATAAAGATGCAATGATTTACAACCAAGCTCTAAGGAATTAACTAGCCTTCGGCTAATATAGATACTTTCGAGGAGGAACTTTTCTTCTTAATCCCCGGTATCTGCAACTCTTTTCTTTCTTTTTTTACTTCACACTTACAGCTTGACCATGAATCAAGAATAAAGATGAATGAATGACAATAAGCTTTAGTTCAGCAAGATATACGAGTGCGATAGCCACTTAGAGTTTACCGAGCAAGAAAGCTTAATTTCATATAAGAGTTTTCAATAATAGAACTACTTGGAGATAAAGTCTAGAACAATAAGCTTTAGTTCAGCAAGATATACGAGTGCGATAACCACTTAGAGTTTACCGAGCAAGAAAGCTTAATTTCATATAAGAGTTTTCAATAATAGAACTACTTGGAGATAAAGTCTAGAACAAACACACGCAGGGACAAGCAATGGATATGACACCGATACAATTCTCAATAGGAAACAAGCTTAAACCAAGCAGAAACAATTCATCCTAAGATCAACAAACCTAGGAATATACATTACCTCAAAAACCAACCTCACTTGACTATGACACATGACTCTACTCTATTAATGATGCAATGCATGGATGCAAACAAAGCAATGACAAGATGAGTGATTGTGACGCACCACTTCACACTTAAGATGATGCTTAGTCCCTTAGCATACTAAATCAACCAACCAGAGATACGCACAATAATCATAATGTCAACACTTATGCAGTTAACTTTATTAAGAAAAAAGAGAATACTTACAAAGAAAGATCAGCGAAGCACCCCAAAAGAATCACACGTGAGAAGTCCTTTTCTAGGATCCTGACGAGCACGTCGTTGAGTGCTGCAAATTTGTCCCGGCTCTCCTACAAGTATAGTCCTGGTAAGCTGGGGTCGAATCCACAGGGAACGGTGAGAATTTAACTTCCGATCTACAACTAAAATTGGGGTTTGTAAGTGAACAAGAAAAAGAAAGAATAACTGTCGCGCAAGTGAAACTGGCGCACAATCAGAAAGCAGTCACGCAATAAGTAAATAGATATGCAAGAGATGAGCTCGGTTCAGATTCTTCACTATGAATTTCCATGCTTATCACTGGTCACTAAAGATACATGATATAAGTTCACGCCAGTTAAGGTCCTGTCACAGCTTAATAACCTACACATACATTCTGGTCAAGGTCCGTATGATATTATTATTCAATTCTAGTCTAGTCAACCACGAATCTGGTCAAGGTAGCTATCGACTATTCTAGTGTCACTCCTATCATTCACAGTCACGTACTTCTGATAGTTAACTATAGATAACAGATTCTACAACTAAGTCTGCGGTGCAAGGCTTCGCTTAATTGTCTAACCTAATTATCATGCAATTGAGCTCGGAATAATAATACTAAACTTATCATGCCGTTTAAGAACAAAACCTCAAAACATGTCATTCATAGATCTGAATCCAAACCGAATTCAGTAAGTTAGCTACTCATACTGAATGTATACATCTCAAACATAAATATTGAACAACTATAATGACAAAACAAATCTGAGTGACGCGTCGTCTGGCTCACGTCGGCAGCTTGCGCGCACGGCTAAGTCTGAATTCCGCTCTGAGCCGTTCGGTCCCTTCTGCGCGCATATGGTCTCGCCTCTAGGGCGGATGATGGCTGCATATCTCTTAGCTTTGTATTTATATGCTTCATCTAGGGTTTCTAAATTCAAACTAGGAAAGAGATAATCTTTGATTTCTAAAATAGATAATCTTAGATTTCTAAAATAGATAATCTTTGATTTCTATAATAGATAATCTTAGATTTCTATCTTTATCCCTAAAATCTTGCATAAAATATATTCTGCGCGTTGCTGACATCATCTTTCCGCATGCTTACGTCATCATCTACGACGCGCGACTTGTTACTCGCGCGCTCTATGGTTTTCCGGTCTTGTTATTTTGTTGTTCTTTGTCCGAGATTCGGCCTTCTTGTTGTACTTTTGTTCTAACTGTTCTGATAAACCTGAGATATAAAACTACACCAATAGCGTAATCTTATACTAAAATATGTTAGAATATAAGCAGTGTTAGGGACCTAAAACAGCATACAACAGTGCTCTATCAAATCCCTTCTCACGGGGCCTTGAATGCTCCACGTCTCAATCCACCTTCAAATCCCATTTGAATGTTCGTCCATCAAGTATACAAAGGACTTTTGATAAGGCACTTTTGTATGTTGTTTTAAGTCCTTTACAATGCTTAGATTTCTTACATATTTAGTATAAGATTACGCTTTTGGTGTAGTTTTGTATCTCAGGTTTATTAGAAGAGTAAGAAGAAAAGTGCAACAAAAAGGCTGAATCTCGGAGCAAAGAACAACAAAGTTGACAAGAGCTGGAAACCAACGAGCGCGCGAGAAGTGTAGCGCGCGAATACTGAGTCGCGCGAATACTGAGTCGCGCAGAGCAGAGTAAAATGATGACGTCAGCAATCAGCGACAAATTCGGAGCGAGGACGTCATCACACGCAAAGAATATTTCTAAGTCTGATTTTTGGAGATAAAGATATTTCCAAGACTGATTTTTAGAGATTAGGATGATTTCCAACATATTTTCTTGCCTATTTTCTCGTGGAAACCCTAAAAGGCAAGAGTATAAATACAAAGCATAAAGGAAATCACAAGGGAGCAAATTTGAAGAGGAGATCGCACAGCAGCCGATGCAAGTTCGAGACGCCCAACTGTCTACGCGCAATCAGGCTATAGTGTCATTACTTGTTGTTTTTCATACAAACCTTGAGATGAATATGTTCAGCATGTCTAGCTAACTTTCTGAATTCAATTTAGACTTTGAACCATGAATAATATGTTTTGAGGTTTATTCTTAATGCATGACCTGTTTAGTATTATTACTCCGCGCATACTTGAATGATAACTAGTTTAGATAGTTAGGCGAAGCCTTTACCCGCATACCTAATTATAGAACCTATTATCTAACGTTAAACTATCAGAGGTACGTTACAGTGAATGATAGGAGTGGCACTAGAATAGTTAATCACTACCTTTACCGGATTCGTGGTTAATTAGACTAGGTTGGGTAGTAATATCATATAGAATTTTACCGGAATATATGTGTAAGTTATTAAACCTTAACCGGACCTTAGCTTACGTGATCAATCAGTCATAGATCTTTAGAAAACCCGTGATAAACATAGAGTTCATAGTGATAAGTCTAAGCTGAGCTCATCTCTGGTTTATTGTCTAACTCTCGTATTGTATTCTGCGCGCCAGTAGTACTTGCGCACTCTTTCTCTTATTTGTTTACTTACATTCACAACCCCAATTTTAGTTGTAGATAAAAGACGACTTCTCACCGTTCCCTGTGGATTTGACTCCTGCTTGCCTAGACTATACTAAGGAGGAGAGGGATAAATTTGCAGCACTCAATGACGTGCCGTCAACTTTCCTACCCAAGTTTGATCCCTTTGAGAATATATCATCCTTTGTGGCAAAGAGATCGCGAGAGCTTCTTCCAAATGATTCTGAGATGAATGAACGGAAGTTTTGAAATTTATCTTATGGTAGTGTGGTGTAGAAAGGGTCCTTAACACAACCACTTGGCTTGATGGTCACGCCATAGTCTATATCTCCAATAAAGTTCTTAGGCATCCATTCTCCAAGGTAATCTCCTGAGTTTTTGTCAACTTCTATACAAGGTTGAACCACATGATTGTTTGTTAAAAGAGATGAAGAAGAATCATCGAACTCCCCAATAAGCATTCTTTTGATTTTTTCGTGAAATACATCCTCATGTTTTGAAGAATCACTTGAAACTTGATGCGAAGCCACTTCCATATCTAAGGTCTCTCTATGCATTTTCTTCTCTATTCATGTTTGAAGATAACATCGAGAGCATCCTTTGATTGTTTTCCTCTAACTCATCAAGTCTGGCGAACATTTTATCTTGCATCTCGAGAAGCTTTAGACACGTGTCCATAACTAAATTATTAACAATGGACTCCTCATAGTTAAATGGCATGAAATGTTGAGGCGGATCAAAGCATTGTTCCCCCATACACACTCTTCTTCATATTAGTTTCGTACTTGTGGATATCCATACTCATCATAGAAGTAATTAGACAAAAGCAATCAAGAGATTTTGTTTGTAGACGTTGATCAAATGTGAATTCTTTGTCTTGTCACTCGTGTTCTTTGTAGCTTATTCTCAACCAAATAAAATCCTGAAATGATCAAAAACAACAAACCCGTGAAAGCACAAGTGTGACAAATATATACAAAAAATAAATGAGTAGTCCAAACGAATCACTAAACCTAAACTAATGACAAGTCAACTCGTTGCTCCCCGGCAACGACGCCACTTTGACGTTGCGTATTTTTGTACCTCAAAGTCAGTGACTAAGAGATTCCCAATGCAATTCAAAAATAATTTATAAATCGAAGTATTCGGGTCGTCCAAGGAGCAAACTTAAACTTGTGCACTATATAAGATTTAGCTTTAATCTAGCTAACTCAAAATCAATATATTTTTGTTTTGTTTTGTTTTGTTTTGTTTTGTTTTGTTTTGTTTTGTTTTTTTTGTTTTGTTTTGTTTTGTTTTGTTTTGTTTTGTTTTGTTTATTTTGGGGAGGATAGCTAATACGAGTATTCAAAGTAGAAACAATCGAATAAAGAAGATTTCAAAGTCCAACTTTCCTAGTCTAATGCATATCATAAGAGTAATATGATGAAATCTAATGATTCGGAGTCGACTATTAAATCGCAACTCAAAATAAGATTTTGCCAAGTTTGAATATCGATTTCATATAGTTCAAGTCTCACTCTTCCAATTTGTTGACTTGCTCGATATAATCACATTAAACACCTAGCGCTTCTTATATTCATACAAGCATTTTATCAAACACCTTGCAGGCATCGTTATCAAAATATGAGTAAGAACACAAATCATCTAACAAATCATTCAATCTCTCATCTAAACTAATACAAGAGTTTTGAATACATTAAACAAGGTCCAATAGACATTGAAACAAGAGACTACTCGCAATACATAGTAAATAAATCCATAGATTGTATATCAAAGTGAATTCACAATCGCACAAAGTTTAATCAATGAAAACAAGAATCAAATACACCTTTGGATCTTTTCTAAGTATAGAGATTGTCTCTTATCTTTAGTTGTCTATCTTCTTTCTCCGTTCAATCCACCACCCTTCTAAAATCTTCAAAAATGTGATTTTATAGTGTAGGTTAAAAAGAGGTCGGTACGCTTCAGTACCCTCGGTTCCGTACCGAGCATACCGAGGCATCGTGAAAATGCTGAACTTTCTGACCAAAAATCAGCTCGGTACACTAGGTAGGCTACCGAGCTTACCGAGATGTCGTGTTGAAGCTCGACTTTCTGACCAAATTCAGCTCGGTACATTAGGTACCGAGCATATCGAGGTGACTTCTGTTTTGTCTTCAAACGCATTTTTGACCCTTTAAACCTTAGAATTTGACTTAAATGTAAACTAGGCAATTGAATCATCTTTCCAATGGTATATGGCTCATTTCATTCTGACTTCATATGCGTTCTCTACAAGATGTAGAATTCACGGAGGCTAAGCTGTTCAGATTGCTCATTTGTTGAATTCTTCACTTATTTGAACCATTTTTCCTTCATAATGTCTCAAATCATATATCTTGATAAATCAACTCTTCATCACAAATAAATGGATCAAATAACAATAATAATTCGAGCAACGAAACAAAATTCATAAGATATAGAGTAAATAATGGATCGAAATATCGACTGATCACGCATCAAATATGAATACCCTCTCGTGACTCAGTAAGGTGGCAAGTATCACAGGGAATTGTAAACAAGAATTCACTCAAGTAGTTGTTAATCAAGCAAGCAATAAAAGGAGGATTCTGTTGTTGGTCTCTAAAATTAGGTTTACAGGTAAATGCAACAACTTAACACAATTCCTTACAACTAATATTTTTAATAGACCCCCTACGCATGCAATTAATACATTCTCGTAGCTCATGCAAACTCCGTTAAAAGTAGCATACAATAATAGTTGCTTCTAATGTAGTCCAGAAACACCAGTGTGAATGGGACTACGATAAAGTTGTCGACAGATTATGTATCAAGTGAGCTAAACTAGTCAGTCAAGAGCTAGTGCAGAATTACTTGGTGTCCTTATTTGAATTATAATAAAGTTTCACCAAATATAATTGTAGGGATTAACACGTTAAGTTGAAATCGCCGATAAAAGTCCCTTCAACCTCCATTAGTTAGATCCTTGGCCTAATATGTTTCAAAGTGAACACGCCGATAAAGGTCAATTCAATCTAATTAATTGGATAGTTACACACAAGAATTAATGCAAGAATAATGAACTTAGAAATAAACACAAGGTCTCAAAATATTATGTTACAAGTCCATGCACTAAGATGTAGCTATTAGATTCGCTAGACATACTAATCAAGATCTCAATTGAAGTAGTAATGGAATCACGAGGAAGAAGACTTGTGATGATTTGTTGCTGAAGTCCTAGCATCTTCGCTACTGAAAAATCATATTCCAAATCCAAGTTGGAAGTGTCAAGCGGCCAGGATTACCCTCCCTTGAAGCGGGAAGGAAGCTCTCTCAAGGTTTCCACAAGATGTTATATTTACGGAGAAACTCTTGGGTTTTGTACAGGCTACAGGCATACTTTTTTCTAGCTTCTTGGACTTGTAAACGTTTGTCCGAATTGGATCTGAGCTGTGCTGGCATCAACAGGTATCCGCTGCACAGTGCTTAGTAGTATTTTCCGCGCGTTATTACTATCATGTTGTTGTTCCACGTGGGTAGTACCTGTGTCAATTTCTTGGGTTGCTCCAGTTCGATCCTCTGGTTATTTAAGCTCGATTTCAGCATCTTTTAACTCATATTTTTCAAAATACTTTTAAAGCAAATGAAATAGAAAACATGCAAGACCAAGTGAAAGTAATTATACAAATACATTAAAAGGTGTGGTTTCTTACCATAATAAATGGACGTAAAATTACGTCCTATCAATGTTGGTGCTACCGGCCACATTTATATTACAGAGAGTGCCTTATCCACTTTGGACAAGCCTTGAACTGGAGAGAATGTGCAGCCACTTCCAAGTTGAAAGGGAAGGAGACGGTGGTCTTGAAGTTCACTACAGGCAAGAACATGTAGTTAAAAGATGTTCTATTCGTGCCGGACGTAAAGAATAATCTAATTTCTCCAACAGTATTGAATTGCCACGAATTCAAGATGACATTCTAGTCGCTACGAGTGTACTTATCAAGAATGACATGTATGTTGGTAGTAACCATGTGAAGCAAGCTCTGTGGAAGCCGAATGCTCTTGATATGTAATCTAATGTAACTTAGATGAATAAAATTAACTCTCATGCGTACGTGATCGAGTCCTCTAATTTATGGCATTAGCGTTTAGGACATGTTAATAATGAGTCTATCAGGATATTAATAAATTTGGAATGTGTACCCAAAAATCAAATTAACTTCGAGCAAAAATGTGAAACATGTGTTGAAGCTAAATCAACATGGATTTCTTTTCATAGAGATGAAAGAGATATCGAGTCCCTTGAATTAATACATAGTGATCTGTGTGATTTAAAGTTCTTGCCAAGTAAGGTGGAAAATATTTTGTAGCTTTCATTGATGATAGTACAAATTATTGCTATATTTATTTTCTTAACAGCAAAGATTAAGCTGTTAAAAAATTTACTGCCTTTATGTTGGAAGTTGAGACCCCACTTGACAATAAATAAAAGATTGAAAAGTGATCGGATGGTGAATATGTTGAACCATTTGGGGTGTTCTTCACATAACACTGTATTGTCCAATAACTAACCCCATCATACTGACCTCAGTCTATTGGTGTTGCTGAAAGGAAAAACATGATAAGAAAAGAGACGATGAAATCAATGTTGTTATGTTTCGGGCTACCCCAACGAATGTGGGGGGAAGCATCTTATCAGCAAATTATCTCTTAAATAGGGTACCTCACAAAAGAAAGGACAAGTCTTCTTATGAAACGTTTTTAGGACGAAGGCCTTCTTTATAAACACTTGTAAATGTGGGGCTACTTAGCTAAGGTCTTGCCACCAGGTCCTAAGAAGATGAGAATTGGCCAAAATGATAGAGTGTATTTTCATTAGTTATGCACATAATAGTAATGCGTATAGATTCTTGTTTTATAGATCACAAATTCCAAATATTCATACGGACAAAGAATATATGACTCGATTATACATAATCATACATGGGAGTTAGTTGACCTTCCTCCCGAAATTAGTCACTTAGTTCAAGATGGGTATCTACTAGAAAAATGAAGGCAGATAGGACAATAGATAAGTATACGAAGAGACGTGTAGTCAAAGGATATAGACAGAAAGAAGGTCTGAACTACTTTGATACATCTTCTCCAATTACTTGGATTAGTTCCATCACAATAATAATTGCCATTGCTGCATTATGCAAGTTGGAAATTCATCAGATATATGTGAAAGTTGCATTTCTCAGTGGAGAATTTGAGGACGAAAGCTTACGAAACGACCCGAGGGTTGTGTTGTGCCGGGATAACAAAGTAAAGTTTGTAAACTTGTTAAATCTCTTTATGGTCAAAAACAAGCGTCAAAACAGTGGCATGAAAAATTTGACAGTATAATAATGTCAAGTGGTTTCAAAATCAGTGACAAATTTATAATCATTGAGAACAGTAATCAAGAATATGTGATTTTGTGTTTGTATGTTGATGATATGCTTCTTGTGGGAAGCAATGAGACATCATAAAATCAACAAAAGCAATGTTAAACTCTAAGTTTGATATGAAAGATTTGGGACTGGCTAATGTTATTTTGGGAATCAAAATTATACAAACCGTTGATGGTCTTAGATTGAGTCAGTCGCACTATGACGATAAGAATCTAGACAAGTTTGGAAATGATATTTCTGGAATATCTAGAACTCCAAAATTGATATTTCTAAACACTAGTCTAAGAAGATGAAAAAATGTTAATCAGTTGGAGTGTGCAAGCGTGATAGGCAGTCTGATGTTCTTAATGAACTGTACAAGACCAGACGTTACTTATACCATAAGCAAACTGACGGCATGTCGTTGAGTGCTGTAAATTTATCCCTATTCCTCATTAGTATAGCTACCGTAAGTACGAAGTCGAATCCACAGGGTACGGTGAAAAGTTATCGTCATCTGTAAAGTAAAACGAGATTGGGTTGTGGGCGTTGTGAGTAAACAGAAAACAGAAAACAAGCAGAAAACGCGTGATCAGAATCGTGCGCATGTTAACTAGCGCACTGAACGAACAAGTTGGTTTGACAGATATGAGAAGCTATCAGCTTAGACTTGTCCTACTATTTTTTCAAGTGAATTAAGGTCCGATCAAGGCTTAATAATCCAAACACGTATTCCGGTCAGAGTTTACATGATACTAATATTCAACCTAGTCTAAACAACCAAAAATCCTATCAAGGTAATGATTATCTATTCTAGCCGTTACTCCTAATCATTCACCGTCAAGTCCATGTGATTAGTTTAACAATAGATAATAAATTCTATAACTAAGTCTGCGTTCAAGGCTTCGCTTAATTATCTTATCTGGCTATCATGCAATAAGCTTAGATAATAATACTAAACAAGTCAGCCATTAAGAACAAAACCTCAAAACATAATGTTGACAAGTTAAAGCCTAAACTGATAAAGCAAGTTAGCAAGACATGCTTTTATTAGACATCTCAAAAACTATTTGTGAACAACAAGTGAATTCAGTAAGAACAAAGTAAAGCTTAGCGGAGTTTGTCAGTCTGCGCGTCAGCCTTCTGTTCCACGTAAGTGTTAGTCGCGCGCGGGTCCGTCAGCAGTTCTCTGTCTGAATGTATGTCGGCTCCCTTGTTACTCAACTATTGCTTCCTATTTATACAAAGTTTCTGAGGTTTCTAAGTTCAAATTTATAAAGAGATAATCTTGAATTTCTATGTTTATCCCTAAAAACTCGCATAAGGAATATATTCTGCGTTGCTGACGTCATCTACCGCGTGCTGTCGTCATCACCTATTGACGTGTAGTATATAGTGGAGATTTAAATGTCCTTACACGGCAAACAAAATTTATATCCTAGGAACTAGGTCGAATCCCTAGAGATGAGCTAGAATTGATCAACTAGTTTTAACTACTTAATGATTTGCCTAACATAAAAGTTTGGGGGAATTGGTAAGGATTGTGATATTTTTGAAGATTAAAATGCAAACTAAAAGGATTAAGGATCTATGGTCCCTAGGCTTTAGCATATAAGGAGATGACAATCAATCATGCAACATTTAATGAATAGAATTTGATTAGACTAGTTTATTTATGAACATTAATCCTAAGTTCAACTTTCATTCCATCCTTAGGACTAAGAGGTTCATCTATATGGAGGCCTCAATCTTTCAATCTATTGGCACTCCCTTAGGTAATGGACTCTTCCTCAATCTTTCAATCTATTGGAAGAGTTAACATCACCTAGGTCAAGTAAACTAGTCATCTAACTCAATCCTACACTTTCATGTCAAGATCAAGGTAGATTATTCATGCAAGGCTATCTAATCAACTTAATATCAACTTTCATTGCATATATCATTGATTAGGTTCAATTAATTACACTTAAGCATTTTAACAAACACTTAATGTGCAACATTTAATAGATGTAGCCAATGCACAAAATTCACATCAAAATTCATTGCATAACAAATTAATCATCATCCAAATACATGCATGCAACCTAGGGATCCATAGGATCCCTAACCAATCACTACTCACTACTCATACTAACTAAGAAGGAAACAACAATTGAAATGTATGAAAACATGAAATTAATTGCAAACTAGAGTAGTATGGGAGATGTTGATGCTTGATCTTCACTCCAAAGTCTTCAATTCCACACAAAAGCTCTTGATCTTCAAAAATCAAATTTCTAGGGTTTGGAGTCGAGTTCGAGTCAACTGAATTCAAAAAGTTTATATACTCGGTAGTCCTCTCCCTAGCAAAAATGACCTCGGCCGAGCAAGATAATTGGGGAAAATCTGCTCGGCCGACTTGAATTCCTCTGGCCGAGCAGGTTTGAATGTGGCCAGTTTGGTCCTCGGCTGACCAACTTGTGCTCGGCAGGTTGCTCTTGGTCAGCCCGAGCAGATGTTTGCTCGGCCCTAGGAAAATCACTGAGCACTCTTGTATCAATCCTTGATGACTCCTGGGCCGAGCAGAATTGTCCTCGACCGAGCAGCCTCCCTTTGATCATCCATGTTCAGGTCGGTCGAGCAGAACTTTCATGGACCGAGGAATTCATCTTGTGCAGCATCTGAGGAGAGTTACTCATTGGTCGGCCGAGCAGCTTTTGCATGGAATTTCTGCTGTCGAGGTGATCTCTGGTCACTTTGGTGTTGATTCCTCGGCTGACTTGATCTGCTCGCCACCTTCTGGAACTTGCTCGGTTGGCTTGATCTTGCTCGGAGAGTAGAATCTCCTCTTGGGCACTTGACTTGAATTTTATTCATTTTGCTCCATCTTGTGCTTTGTACTCTTTTCAATAAAGTTTGAATAACATCTACATAAAACACAAAAGAGTATCAAATTCTTCACAAAATAATCGAAAACTAGCAAGAATCAAGCATAAGAAGTGTACAAATACTTGCAAATTTGCACACTTATCTCCTATAACGCGCGACCCATGTGTGTACGCGCAACCTCAGTGACTCACATCTGGTCAAAATGACCGTGTTCTGCTTCTTCTCTCCGAGCTTGATCCTTTGTTCTTTTGTTGCACTTTAAGCTTCTAAATCATATGTCTTTAATGCACATTCGTCCTTAGCTCATAATCTTTCCTGAAATACAAAACTACATCAAAAGCGTAATCTTATATAAGAAAATATACAAACAAGCGTAATGTAGAGGCAATAAAACATCATATGAATGTGCATTATCACAAACTTGCAAGGTATACAAATAATCCAAGATCAGAATACTAAGAAACAATTGAGAGAGTACTGTAGTATCTACGGTTCAGTCAGGACTATGGTTTACAGTATACCCGAGTTCCCAGAGTCATTAAAGGATTCATCGATGCCAGCTGGATTTGTGATATAAAGCAACTGAAAGCCACAAGTGGCTATTTATTTACCTTAGCAAGTGATGCTATATCTTGAAAATCCTCTAAGCAAACTATGATCGCAAGATTTACATTAGAAGCTAAGTTTGTCGCATTAGATAAATTTGGTTAAGAAGCTGAGCGGTTGAGAAATTTTGTGGAGGATATTCGAGAGTGGACAAAGCTTGTGCTAGCAATATACATACACTGTGACAATCATTTTGCTATTGGATGAGCACAGAGTATCCAGCATAATGGTAAGTCTAGAAATATTCTCAAAGACATAATACGTTTAGACAGCGACTCTCTATTGGAGTCATAAGTATTGAGACCTTGTAGAGCAGTCAGATAAAGGAATGCGGTTGAAGCTTGAAGAAATAAGTCGAGGTAAAAGAAGAAACCCAACCATAATGAGTGGAAAATCAAGAACGTGATTCAATGGGACAACCTCTTTGCTGAGACGAAGTGAGGTTACCGTGGGTATAGAACCCAACACCCGTTCCTTATTGATCAGTGATTCCCATACGAGGCTAAGCTTGGTGCTTTTAATGATTATGTGTAGTAGGAATGAAATTTCCAAGAAGGGTAATGCGGGATTACTAGAACAGGAATCACCAACGTGAGAGAAATGTGACCACTTGATAAAATGTATTTATACGTACATTAATTATGCTAAGATGACTCCTTTTAACGCATCTGTGTCACTACTTTCAAATGTTGCCCGTGCGGTAGAACCACATTGTTCTGAGTATCATGTTGTTATCCCCTTGTGCATTGCTAGGCGGGCACCTAATGCTAGCTGTTAGCATGTCGGTAGCACGGTCCAAATTAAATTTTAACGGACTTTTATGAGCCCAAAAAGTAGAAAATAGTTTGACTGCACACCCAAAACTCGAGAGTTTTCTTGTAAATACAGCATCAAGTGGAAACACCAAAAGAGCCTTTTTCCCTGTCTAAGGGAGGCGCAGCCCAAGTTGTTTGACACTTCAACCAAGGATCCAGAATTTAATATTTCAGTAGAGAAGATGCTAGATTTTTAGTCACAAAAAACGTAAGTCTTCTTCACTTTCATTACATTACTATTTAAATTGTGATGTCGGTGGCTATGTCTAGCTAAACTAATAGCTAAGACTTAGCACATAATCTTGTAAGGAATATTGAGATTGAAATTTAACGTTCAATTATTATTCTTCCATTAATATCTTGCGCTGCTTTTATGGTTATGATTAATTAAGTTAAAGCGCTGTTAGCGTATATATTTACCTTATGGGATTGATTCCTATATTATTTCAGGTAAGAACAGAAAGGATCAAGCACTAGTATTTTGCCTACCAGTTTAGCTTGCTTAACACTTTGTACGATCTGTCAAATAGAAGTCTCATTTACGCTTGGCGGTTTCTTGACTATATTAGAAGCAATATTATTTACATAGTACCTTTGTCGTATTATTCATGAGCTAAGAGAATGTATGAATTTTATGTTAGTGATTTGTGATAAATATAAGTTTTGAGTAATTGTGTTAAGTCATTCTAGTATCTACAATAGAGAAGTCTCTCACATCCTACTATCACATAACTGCAATCTTGTTTGCTAATAAAGATAGAACCCCCCTTTTACTAATTAGTACTTGAGTGAACTCATGTTTGTAGCTCCTTGTGGATTCAACACCTACTTGTCACTTCATTAAGTTACAAGAGGGTTATTAGATTTGACAAGTACAACGACTTTTGTTCACCGCTTCAAAGGAGATTTATGAGGGCTTATTTATTTAGCAACTCACGCAAAATCATGCAGGGGTTTCAATGCCGTAATGAACTCACTCATGATAATTAGACGTATGTTAGGACAATATATGTCGAAGATGTGTATTTTGATCACAAGATAAATAGTTTAAGGACATCGCATCTACTGAATAGTCAATAAAATGCACATCTTTCTAGGAAAGGTTTAAAGGTTTTGCCACACGTATCCAATGCAAATATTTGCCGTAGAAACTCTCACCATCGGTGTCAAGTCAATATTAGGTTTTTTCTTTCCAATTCTTCTGTGGGGGATTGTTATAAATTGTTTAATTTCTATGTGTGAAGAAAATTGGTTTGTCTCATTTTTAGAGTCAATTTTGACTTCTTGTTTTTATCGAAACAAATAGTTCAAGGCTTGATAAAATTCTTTGCAGGTGTACTATAAGATTGCATATTCGAATGATAAAATTGACCGAGTATTGAGCGAGATATCGATGCGAAAAGTTGCATTGAATATATGACAAGTTTAAGTCCATGAGGAATGGATGTCAAGACTTGTATGTTTTCTATATCCCACTTATAGGTGGGTTAACTGGAAATGCATAATCATATATATAACACCACTTGAGGAGGAAAGCTCTTTTGAGACCCTTACTATTGGGTGAGACCCTGAGACCCATCATGGCCGTTGGTTACATTGCTTTTGGGGTCCGGATTGTGTCACGTGGAGGTGAGAGAACAAAAGTAGCAATTTCTATCACCTCCGATTTCGAATTTCTCTCACCTCCACGTGGCACAATCTGGACCCAAAAGCAAATGCAACCAACGGCCATGATGGGGGTCTCAGGGTCTCACCCAATAGTAAGGGTCTCAAAAGAGACCACCTCCCACTTGGAGTATCTAAAAGTTGTTAAAGAAAGCTCTATGAAACCACAGTGGGATGTAGGGGTGTGCAAATCCCAGGCCAATTTGTCCTAGTTTCGCCTCATGCGGATACGAATGGAGCTCCATTAGGGTTGCCAATTGACGGCTTGGTTTTGCATTTTGTAAAGTCATTATGTGCATGTGTGACATAATCAATCATATACTATGCAACTTCCTGTGTTAAAACTGCGTAGTTTTGTCTTAGGAGATATTTGAAATTTATTTTAATAAATAACAGGAAACATTTGAAATTTATTTTAATAAATAAATAAATATATATGTGGAGGGTTGAGATCATGTGAGACATGATACATATGTAAGACAAGAGGACAGAATCTGAGATATTGATCTTAATAAATCGACGTTTGAGATTAAAGTTGAGTTTTAATTAAACTAGGCGGTTGGATTTGCGAAAAACACGGGGCGGTTGCATTTGGTTCTGCATATTTTTTGGGAAGCTACAACGTTCGCAGACGGTTTGGTTCCTAAGCAGTATAAAAGGAGGGTAGCTCCCTCCTTGAAGGCTAGTTCAATTTTGCTTCATCTGAACTGTGCAATCAGATTGAATACGTGTTGTCGTATCCCTGGAAGCGGATAACCTAACCACACCTACCAAGTAAGAGAGATACTAAAGCTTTAAGAAAATTGTCGAGCAAGCTTCAACGATATTTGATTTTATCTGTCTTTTCCTTTTACAATATTGTTCGGTACTTTTATTTAATATTCCGATCATGTTTATTGTGCATTTTTGGTAACATGATTTAAAATAAAATAAAAGATGTATAGGAGCGCTTCTCAGATATACTCTAGCATAAACAAGTTTCGTATAGACCATATTAGCCCGACATGTGTGATTGTCGAAGCCTTGTTGTATTGTATGCATGAGTCCTTAAACATAATGCGTATTTGGTGAGAAAAATCATGCAAATAAAATGAATAAAATCACTTTAAAATGCATACAAAAAGGCTGGTGTCTTAAATTTCCCTGAGAAAAATCCAATATTGCCTGTTCCAGGTTAACACAAATTGGTGAGATATCAATTCATGCCAAGCTTTTCGATAAAGAAATTAAAATATAAACCCCTTAGAAAAGCAGAGGAGTGAAAAATGAAAGTACAGTATATGTGCTTTTTTCTTCATACGGGTTCAATGTGACTCAGCCCAAGATTTATCCCCAAATTTCCATGGAATTTCATAAAGAAAAATAGCCAATTTGATGCAAAATACAAGAATGCAAGACTCCCTATAATGAAAAAGAAGAGTATAAAGTTCCATATTAGTCATAAAACGAGGCCGAAATTATATATTTTGTATTAGCCCATTAAATTTTCAAGTGGCCCTGACTAACGATGTCTTCATGGTAGAGATGGAAGTGGATTGTCTCGCAGATCAGATTAGAATGAAATGGTAAAATATGTAAATGATACGGATTGGTCGGATTGGGTTAAAACAATAACAAATTGACCCACGGGTTGGTAACCCAACCCAATCCACGAATTGGGACCGGAAATTAGATATGGTTTAAATTCATGGATTGATCTATGATTTAAATATATGTTATATGTATCCTTATATTTTTATAATAATTATCAAGTGAATTTTTGGGGAATTACATATAGCGACAAATTCTAGTATTACAATAGCCTGGACAAATTAACTAGAAAAGAAAACAAATAAATATTAGACTCACTTATTTTGGATCATCTCTTAATAAAAAAGGTAGTTCGGTTTTTATTATATAATTTTCTAAGTCTATCCGAGTTCTAGCTTTTAAGAACCGCTATGTTAGTCGCGGTTGTTACAAGATTGTGCACCACCGGTTTTGACGGAATCATTAACTAAAACACTTTGGTTGGGATCAACAATTCTCGATGTTTCTTAGCAACATGTATCACAAGGTTTCCTGTCCCTCCAGGGCCATCGGATAATTTATATTCTTGCCCACATTTTTACATTATTTACAGTATTCTTAGTAACAATCTCATGATGAACTCAAATAAAAGATTGATGTGTATATGCATTTTGCCAAGAGGTCAAGGCGATTGATAGTGTGATGGTGTGATGGTGTGATGGTGTGACGGTGGGAGTAGGTTATGATGGGTTTGGATTTTCATCTTCCACCGTAACACTTTCCACATGTTCACAATTTCCAACCTCAATCCTATCATCGGGACTAATATAATAAACAACACTCAGACGATCACTTCCATAATATTAATGGAACTAATACAAACTACAATTATCAAATAAAAACTTGAGAACACTTGGAAAAATTAAGCACTTTAAAAGTTTGAGCATTTTGAGAGTTTGAAAACTTGTAAGATAGAGTAGAAGATTGTTGGTTTGAAAATAAGAGATGAAGATTATTCAAAGGATTGATTGAATAATAGATATTTTGAAATTTGAATTCATGGATAAAATCCATGGGTCGGACCCTGGATTGGATCTGTGGCCCATGGGTTAAATTCGTGGGTCTAATCCTTGGTTAAACCCATGACTCGTGCAGGTTAAGTCTATAATTTTGTAACCCACTCATAAATATTAACTCACTCATCTTAATCCACGGGTTAAATCGGTTCGACTCAAACTGAATAAAATAATCCACAACCCACTCAATCCAACCCGCGAATATTGGGTTAATTACAGATGACCACCCGCATAATATGCTCATATTCCATGCCACCACCCTTATATTGTAATATTACATTCGACCACCTTTATAACTAAAAACTTTCCAAAGAACCACCTCAGTTAACGGCAGTTAACGGAGAGGGTGGTTAAATGGAAACAAAATTGATTATAAAGGTGGCGAAGTGGAAACATATTTATTATAGAGGTGGTTTATTGTAATAAAAATACTATTATTATATTAAAAAATTAATATATTTAACGGTAACGGTGACAGTACAGTGCGTGGGTGGTTGATTGGAAATTTTATACTTATAAGGGTGGTGGAATGTATTATTACAATATAGGGGTGGTTTGGTGGAATATAGCATATTATACGGGTGGTTATCCGTAATTAACCCGCGAATATTTTAACTCACTTCCATCTCTACTTCACAGTCATCTCTACTACTCTACATGTCTAAGACTCTAAGTAAGAACACAAATTCGCTAGGCACACATGTTTTTCGTTGAATTGAACTATGTCATTTATATCACCGTTGATGCCTTTTGCGTTCTGTTTCATCTGTCCCTGGACTAAGACTAGCTTGTTTTCTCTCTCAGCTCAATGACTACATTTAATGCACATTTTCAAGTACATACGCAAGCATATTTGTTATACACAATAGACTGCATTAAGTACGTATTATTCATGAGATGAGGTGGCCCAATTTAAGAAATTAAACTAATTAACTCAATCCAAACCTTACAAGTTACATCTACATATATACACAACCGTTTCATCAACTCATCGAAGGCACTCATCATGGGTTTTCCATCTCATGCCTTGCCTTTCCTCACATTCATCACTCCCTATCTCTTATTCCTTTTTGCCCTCCTAGCCTTCCTCGAACTTTCATACCTCAAAAAGAAGCGCTTTCTTCCTGGTCCACCTCTAGTCCCCCCCCCCTTCCTTGGGAACGCCGTGTCCCTAGTCCAAAACCCAACAAAGTTCTGGAACGACCAATCCGTTTACGCTAAATCTACCCCTTTAGGATTCTCTGCTAACTACATCATCGGCAGGTTCATTCTCTTCATCCACGATACTGACTTGAGTCACAAAGTGTTCACAAATGTCAGGCCCGACGCGTTCCACCTCGTCGGCCATCCTTTTGGTAAAAAGCTCTTTGGCCAGCACAATCTCATTTACATGTTTGGCCAGGAACATAAAGACCTCCGACGCAGCATGGCTCCCAACTTCACTCCCAAAGCACTCTCCACCTTTGTTTTACTCCAGCAGCACATCATCCACCGCCATTTGCTTAATTGGGTACACCTCTCTACCAAATCCATATCTGACCCAATCAAGCTCCGGTTTCTCGTACGAGAAATGAATTTAGAAACTTCTCAAACAGTCTTTGTCGGACCATATCTAAGTCAAGAAGCAAGAGATGAGTTCAGAGAAGATTATAACTTATTCAATGTTGGGGTCATGAAGCTCCCTGTAGACCTCCCTGGCTTTAGCTTCCACAAAGCTCGCATGGGGGTCAATCGTTTGGTCAAAACACTAGCTGACTGTGCCAAAAAGAGTAGATCCAACATGATGAATGGCCATGAACCAACTTGCTTAATCGACTTCTGGATGCAAGCAGAACTCGTCCGTGAAACATCAGAAAACAACACTCATCCTCACTCAGATATCGAAATAGGTGGCCACTTATTCGACTTCCTCTTTGCCGCCCAAGACGCCTCCACCTCATCTCTCCTCTGGGCCATTACCCTCCTCGACTCTCACATGCACGTCCTCTCAAAGGTCAGAAACGAAGTCTCCAACCTCTCATTCACCACCCCAATCACCTATGATCATCTTCGCCAGTTAAAATACACAACAGCTGTAGCGTACGAAGTCATAAGATATAGAGCACCAGCAACATTAGTCCCACACATAGCCGGCCAAGACTTTCAACTAACCGAAACTTACACCATCCCTAAAGGCACCATTGTGTTCCCATCTGTATTTGAATCATCCTTTCAAGGATTCAAAGATCCGCACATATTTGACCCTGATCGTTTCTTGGAAGGCAGACAAGAGGACAAAATTTACAAGAAGAATTACTTAGCATTTGGTGCTGGGCCACATCAATGTGTGGGACAAAGATATGCAATCAATTACTTGGTTTTGTTCATTGCTATGTTCACATCTCTTATTGATTTCCAACGTCCCAAATCTGATGGCTGCGATGATATTGAGTATGTTCCAACCATTTGCCCTAAAGATGATTGTAGGGTTATCTTAAAGTTGAGAAGTTTGGATTAGTAACCGGATTCTCAACTTTTTTCGTTTTTCATTTTTTGACGAATTTCACCGATCGAGTCCAGACGTCAACAAAATCTGCAATCTCTCTTCCCAGTTATATCATGTGATTATTTGTTCAAATTATGATTCTTATATACAACGTATATTAGCGCCCATAAATTTGTGTCGGTATGATTTATATATAAAAATGTAACAAAATTGTATTTGTATGTGCTATATGGCGTATTTAGTAAGTGTAACCGTATAACATACGATTATTAATTCAACATAACTACTAACCACACATGCTAATTATAATACTTCTTTTCAAAGTTGTAATTTTAATATAAATGTGAAAAATAAATGTATAAAAAATATGGTGTCTTAAAATTACAAATGCGATACCATGTAACACATAATTAATAGTGGCACCATAAAAGTAAAGAAACTTCAAAAATTTAGGATATTTGTTAGACACCATATTTTTGTATAGATTTAGTTTTGACTTTTAATACATATCATATGAATAAAAAGTATAGTACTTCATTTCAAATTTATTTTTATATTTAATTTAATATCCTTATTTTTTAAAAAATTTCTTAATTATATATGATTTTTTTGTATTTTTAAAAGTTTTTGTATGATTTTTGTTAATATTTCAGTTAAGTTTAAATATATGAGTGGTTTCTGGCAAATTTTATAAACCTAAATGTATGTTTTTATAATTTTTAAAGATACCGGTAGTTTCTATATTTATGAGTAGTTTTCGATAATTTACCCTTTATAAAAAATCAGGTAACATGCAAATGAAAGATATAATGAGGATCAGCTGGTCGTCAAGCTGGTTTGTATCTTGGGACCGCCAGGGATAAATATTCTGCAGGACATATATACTGGCGAACTTTTTTTGGTCAGAATAGAGGGGCACGTGACCCCTGACCGCTGCTTTGTGCAATGCTAATAAAATGTACGGTGAGTCGCGTTCATTTGCGACCCAGGGTTCCTTTTGCGAACCTGAGACCCAGTAAGTAGCCGTCCGATCAGATTTGCAATCATCAATCTCGTTCGTCCACGTGTGAATTTCATTGATCCAATTTTGTTGCAGTAAGGGGTAGTTTTGTCAATTCGTAAACCACACTCTCCCCTCTCGTTCTCTCTCTTCTGCTCTCCACATTGAATTCTCCCCTCCCAGATCTCAGATCCGAAACCCACCTCCCCAGATCTGATCCCACATTAAATCGGATGAGAAGAGGAAGAAGAGGAAGACGAGGAAGGCTGTTGGAGGTTTGAGATCTGTGAGATATGCGGTGGAGATGAAGTCGGAGGAGTTGAGTTTGAGGTTTGTTGGTTGTGCAGGTGGCGGTTGGATTTCAGATATCTGGTAAGGCAGTGAGTTCTTCTTTTTTTAATTAGTTTATGATTTGGAGATTTTGAGGTTTTGTGTTTATGTTGATTTGGAGGAGACAGTCAGATGAACACATTGATTTGGTATAAGTTGAAGGATACGAGTGTTTATGTAATGAGTTCAAAGACAAGTTGAAGGAGTTGGAGACAATATGCAACCCCATCATTGCCAAGATGTACCAAGGATTTGGAGGTGGTCCTGGTGCTGACATGGATGACGATGCTGGAGGCCCTGGCCCTAAGATTGAGGAAGTCGATTAAGCTTCGAGAACCTGGGACTTGTTATGTTTTTTGTTTATCTAGGTGCAAATCACACTTGAACCCTTATTTTGTATTTTGATTTGTAACTCTGTTACTTTCTGTAAATGTTAAGGTTGTGCACACGGCTTTGTGTAATGTGCACATAGTTTGTATATTTTTGCACATAATTTGTGTATTTGCATATAGTTTGTGTATTTGTGCGCACATGGTTTTCAAGTTAAGCTCCTTTTTGTGCATATCACATGTGTTTTCTAGGTATATGCATACATGTACGAAGTACTTTCAAAATTTGAAAATTATCTTAAGACAATGCTCTCAGGACGAATTTGAGTCTCTTACCATCAATCAAATCACTCTGCAAAAGTTGACAGTATGCACGAAAATTTCATTTTGCACATTTCCCGTTTTACCCCTCCTCCCAACTTTTGCACATTTACATATGCATCTTCGCTGCCACGTGTCGCCCGCTCAGCACAATGTGCATTTTTTTTCAGCCGTCCGATCTACCCCATGGGTCTCAAAGGAACCGGACTCTAAGTCTTAAACTATGAATTATGATAGATAGAAGTTGGTGATTATGGTGTGACTTTTGAAGATGTCCTATTTATGACCGATATTAGGAATGAAGTAGGATCAATTGAGACAAGTAAGTTTGTGTGAGAGAACTATATCTCATCTGTTTATTTTTATCAATGAATGAATGAGATGAACAGTTAAAAACCACTTATCTCAACCGTCTGTTTTTTGCGCACTCTTATATCCTACTTTGATTAAATAAACATATTTAATTACACTGTTAAATTCATCAAAATAAATAACTATGATCATGTTTCATTGTCTCACAAAAAAATATGTCTCTCTAATTCTTTGTTCTATCAAGAATAATTTATAAATAACTATTATCCTATTTTATTTTAAGGTCTGAATTATTTCAATTTTAATTTAAGGTCCAAACAATGTCAATTTCAATTCAAGAACTGCACTATCTCATTTTTTATTCAAGATCTAAACTATCACAGTTTTCAATTAATGATACTTGGACCAAATTTTAAAACTCATCAATTAAACTATTTTTATCCTGTACAAATTTTGAGTCAAATAAAAATTAATAAATTAATATAATATTGCTTGTAAAATTCATAGTCATGATATAGTCTCAATAATTGTGTAGCACTAGCACATGAAATTATTACAAACCTGATCGTTCAAAAACATCAAGTTAAGAAAAAAGTTAAATATCGACATATTATTTCAAATTAAAATTCTTTAGAATTATAATATTCTAATAATCTAAATAAAGAATCTACATCAAATAAAAACTTACCCGAACCCGAGTTTTTATCACTATTTTTAATTGAATTTTTGTATACAGTTTTTAGATTAGTAGAACTTAAGTATTTTACTTTATTGATTTAAGGAAATTTTGAATTACATACTGTGTAAAAATTATATAAATATGGTTTATTGGTGTTGTGTTGAATTTGGCCCAAAAATTCCAAATAAAAATTGCAATAATTCATACCCTTGAACAAAAATTGAGGAAGTCTGAATATTTAATTAAAGTGAGATAGTCTAGATCTTAAAAATAATTAAATGAGGTGATAATACATAAAAAAATTATTCCTACGTCGCTCAAAGACTGGACAGACCCCAGACTCAAGGCTGAGATGCACTTGGGTGGGCTTGAACCCCCTTTGAGACCAGAATCTCAAAGACTGGATGACTGACTGTTAGGCCGCTAATACTTATTTTTGCAGTTTACCTTAAAAAGAATCCTTAAAATTCACCCATTCAATAAAGACACAGATTTATAGTAAGATGAAATATATAACTGCATTACATAGGTCACAACTTACACAGTTTGCATGCATGTTTTAAGGGATATGGAACTAGACAAGTTAAAGATGTCTACACCCTTTACCAAAACAATAAATTTTAAAGTAATTGTTAGTATTGTCCACAGCATTAAGATATCTCATTCCATTGATTGTTTAAATTATATTTTGAATTTATCTGATGTTATACGATAACATTTTTGTAAAGTTTCATTTTGATCCGATCGGAAAACATGTTTCCATACCTAATAATCCAACTAATCTTGGACTGTATGAATCTTATCCAATAACAAAACAAAGGCTGTCTGTTGCGTGTGATGTTCTGGATCTAGTCATGGTTGGCGATTGTCTTGTTGTACAAGTCATGTAGAACTTTTGAACAATCTGGGAGCTGTCTCACACCTTACTAGTCCAAAACTGTGTCTGGTTTACGTGCTGTGTCTTCAGTACACGTAAGTTCGTCGGGCTTGTGTGTTTGAGTACAATCACAATAAACAAAGCTATGTAGATTAAAGTTTGCAGCGAAAATCCTAAGAACTTTAAACCTAGAACAGATATAAAAGCCGTATAATAACAAAACGGTAAACATGTATACCTGAATCCATATTAGCACTTGTATTTCTTTCTCGAAATAGGTTGGTCTTCCAATCTATTCGTACGATTCTTGGCAAATACTTTGAGAGACTGAGTATTATAGATTCAATACGTTAAATTGGAGACCTCACCTATATTTATACACAAAGAATTGCGTGTGAAAAGCCACGACCCCTTCTCTCAAGGGGTACATGCTTATTCAAAGGTATCTACACCTAATATGTCTCATTCCCATGATTCATATATTTATGCCCTAAGTCCATTAAATGTATTTATTGATCACATAATTTTGGACTTTATTCTAATGTTAGCTTATACACATTAATTCATTTACTAGGTGACCCTAATGTTAGAATATTATTCTAACAATCTCCCACTGGGTCACATGCGTAAATCAAAAGAATGTGCATAACTAAATGAGCGCTCAAAATTGCTATCATATACATAGGGTAATCCTTAACCAATCTTAATCATTTGCTCTATTAACATAGGATCAAGGCAATTTGCGTAACATTAATCGTTACTAAACCAACAATGGTCACATATGTTAACAAAACAAAGAATAAGATCATCATGGGCGTGTAGCATGGAAATTACGTGAAATTATGATCAAAACATGCCAATTTCCAATAGGTCCACCTCATTATTGGAGATCCATAATTTATAACAGAGTGCATTATATATAGTTTAACAAACTTAAGTGTGCAACAATACAAAATAAAAGAGCAATATATGTGTTTAATACAAACTCCCACTAAATAAGAATATCCTCAAACAAGAATACACACATATTAGCAGTATGCTCATAAAAGACCTTGGGTGCTAATCCTTTTGTAAGCGGATCCGCTATCATGGAATTTGTCCCAATGTGCTCTACCGATATCTGTCCACTCTGTATCTTTTCTTTAACAACTAAGAACTTAATGTCAATATGTTTTGACTTTGTACAACTCTTGTTGTTGTTGGAATACAGTACTGCCGATTTATTGTCATAAAATATCTTAAGTGGTCTTTCAACTCCCTCAATAATTCGCAGTCCTGTGACAAAGTTTTGCAGCCATATTCCGTGATTAGATGCCTCAAAACAAGCTACAAATTCTGCCACCATAGAAGATGATGCAACGAGAGACTATTTAGCAGATCCCCATGAAATAGCATCACTAGCCATTAAATAAATGTAGCCCGAGGTGGATCGTCTACTATCTTGACATCTCGCAATATCTGCATCAGTATACCCAATGATCTCCAGCCGATCTGATCTCATGTAAGTGAGCACATAATCTTTTGTTTTCTTCAAATATCTCAATACTGGCTTGACTGCAACCCAATGATCCACTCCTGGATTGCTTACATATCTACCAAACATGCCAACAATAAATGCAATTGAGCATATATAAGACTTCCTATTGCTGATGCATAAGGAATCTTCTCCATTTCCTGAATTTCCAAATTAGTTTTCGGGCACTGATAGAGCACTTTTGTATGCTGTTTTAAGTCCTTTACATTGCTTATATTCTAACATATTTTAGTATAAGATTACGCTTTTGGTGTAGTTTTGTATCTCAGGTTTAAAAGAAGAGTTAGAACAAAAGTGCAACAAGAAGGCTGAATCTCAGAGCAAAAGACAACAATGTGACAACAAGAGCAAAAGACCACTAGCGCGCGAGCAGTATGGCGCGCGAGTGTGGGTCGCGCACAGCAGAGCAAAACGATGACGTCAGCAAACAACAAAGTATCCGGAGCGATGACGTCATCACGCGCAAGGAATATTTCTAAGTTCGATTTTTGGAGACAATAATGAAGAGCATAATGATAAACGGTTCAAGCTGATAGAAAACCAGCTCACTCAGATTGCCACTACAGTAAACGAGTTAAAAGCTAATGACGGCAATCTACCCTCTCAGATCATTCATAACCCGAAGGGAAATGTCAAAATGGTTCGGATGGACGCGCCACAACTAGAACAGACGAGCGTACCATTGACACGCGCGCCACTGATGGCGCAGCAGGGTTGAACACAGAGTTGGTCGTCGCACCAGTATTTATGCGAGTAGTTCCTGTCGCACCAGAGCAGAATGAGGAAATCATGCTGGATGATTTCCAAGCTAGTCTGAAGTTGTGCTTGGCTCCAGATTTACCAGAGAAGCTCGCTGATTCCAGAACTTTCACTATTCCATGCACCATTGGAGATACATTTGCGAGCGAATGTATGCTAGACTTAGGGGCCTCGGTGAATTTGCTACCATATTCATTGTATTCCGCGTCATCGATGGGACCTCTAGAGCCAACAGATATTGCTCTATTACTTGCGGACAACTCACGGACCGAAGCAAAGGGTAAAGTAGAGGATGTCTTGACACATGTCGGTGGACTCAAGTTTCTAGCAGATTTTTATGTAGTCGACATGAACAAGCCGAATACTGAAACAAGAGAAACCGTGTTGCTCGGCCGACCATTTATGAGAACCGCAAAAGCATGTATTGATGTTGGAAACGGAATCGTGACCCTCCAGGATAAGAAACACAAGATCAGACTGGACGTTATCAACCGCATCAAATTATCAGAAGAGCCAGTGGTAGAAAACCAAGACAAGTTCAGAGACAAAACTGCCACACCTAGACCTACGCAATCTGAGATGTTGCGCGCCAACCAGAAGATGATACCTGTGGCGCGCCAGAACAACACGAAGTCCAAGCCACCTGATAAAATAAACGGAGAGTCAGGTCGTGAAAAGTATGATACTTGGGACCAGCACAAGAATGCGGAGAAGGTACGCAGGATGGTGCTACAGAACAGAGCCGTGCGACTCAGGGACGCGCGAGAGCTGACCTGCGCACAGTCTGGCGCATCCGAGGGGACTACCACGCGAGACTTTGTGTTTTCTGTATCTTTACCCTCCGATCATATTAATTACATTTTATCTGCTGATAGTAACTCACTTAAATTTTTGCCGTGCAGAAAAGATGACAATACGGAAGTAGACAAAAGTTCAAGTGTGGGGGAGGAGATCCGTGCACCATGAGTGCACAATTGCGTCGAGCTAACGACGTTAAACAAAGCACTCGTCGGAAGGTACTCCGACAAACTTAACTTAGTTTACGTTCTTTTTGTGTGTGTGTGTTTAGTTTTTGCTTAGTTTAGTTTTAGTTTTAGTTTTAGGTTTAGTTTTAGCTTTGGGCCCAAGTTAGTTTTGGACCATGCATGGATGTGGGCTTTTTGTGCTATAAATATGTGATGTGGATTCATTTTGTGTTACATTTCATTTTTTCCACTTATCTCACTAAACACAAAAACCCAAAGCCACCAAGCCACCGCCGACCGCCGCCACCGCCGCTGCCGAACCCAGAATCGGACAATTTTCGGTCAGAACGTAGATCTCGGTGCAGGTATTCTACTGTTTAAATTTCAGCTCATTTGGACTAGTTTTGGTATATCAATTATTCAGCAGAAGTTCAGATCCAGATCTGCATCGTGCTCGCGCGTGATAGGACACGCGCGCCAGTTTAGCTAGTTCCGTGCTTCATCTTGCTGCGTACAATGTCGATTTGTGTGGACCAGTCGGAGAAATTGGATTTTGAGATCAGGTACAGGCTGTACAGTAGGTTCGAGATCATGCCTACTGTTTTTGTGGACGAAGAGTTCCTCCGTGAGATGGGGCTCTATGAGGAGGTACACGCTGACTTTGCGCCATCGGATGGGTATCTTTCATGGAACTATCTTTGGATACGGATGTGGAGGATGTGTTGGAGTTCCTCGCATCATATGAGGGACTCGCAGATCGGATTCGGTACTACCACAAGGGCGTTTACTATGAGGCCGCGCCATCTCCGTTCGGCGCAGTCATGGGACTTGCGCGGATGCCTGGCGCGCAAGTGGACCAGCACACAGACTAGGAAGCTTGGGATGATTGGACTGACGGCAGCAAGCCGTATGCGGGAGGAAGGAGTCCGGGTACTGAGCTCGTGGACCCGAAGATGTTTTATTTGCAGAGGCTCATATCCCACTCCATCATCGGCCGCTACAATGGATCTCAGCGGCCCGGATTAATGGATATGGAGGTCCTTAAGGGTCTCTACTACGGGAAGAAGGTGCGCTACTAATCACGCACTTCTTACGTGCGCTGCATATGGAGCCCTGCGTTGAAGAACACACTATCGTACGGGCTGAGTACCTGGCGCGTCAAAAGATGCGTCTCTACAAAGGAATAAAGGTTCGCACGGATGGTACCGCATATTGGAGCTACAGGCTCGGGTTGAAGAACATCAGGGCTGCGCCAGAGGTTGTGGCGCAGAAGCCAGTGGCGCCGAGAAGAAACAGGCGCAGACCTGAGCGTGCGCGAGCTGAGTCCAGCGCACAAGGTAGTGGCGCTCATGTGCAGATTGACGAACGCTGGGTGTTGAACGCCCAACGTGTGATGGAATATGTGGCACTGCAGGGTGCGAACCTGGACTTGAACCCGCCGAGAGGATGGCGTGCAGGCGACCCGATCCCAGAGGAGTATGCACTCAAGGACATCTCATAAGGCAATTGTGCGCAGAGGAATAAGAGCAAGCTCAATCACGCAGATGCCGAAGGCGAAACCCTAATGGCGTGACGAGATGGGAAAACAGACCGTCATCGCTGAAGTTAGTCGCTCAAGAAGGGGCGCGCGGTTGCAAATGCGTGGCTTGACTTGCGCGCGACTGGACAGACGCGAGAGCGGGGTGTGGTTCCATAGCTGCTATCCGAAGGCCATGATTGGAAACTGTTCTAGGGAAGAATTAATAACCGGACCAGAAAGTATTTAGTTCAAAGTTAAAGCTCAAAAGGCCGAAACAATGAAAAGAAGAAATCGTGCAAACAAAGTATGTAACAGTCTGTCCGAGAAGAATTCGGTGACCAGTGCTTAAATAGGACTATCTCCCAATCATCCGAATTGGTATGCATTCCACGAGAGAGGTAAAGCAAAGTTTGAATTAGTTACTTAAATCAGTTTTGTGTTGTATAGTCACAGTTGCACAGGTTGTGAGGGTGGCGCAGACGTGTGGCGCAGTAAGTCCAACATTCACGCGTACATTACACAAGAGGTAAGGAAGCCGGATTGTTCAGGGACGAACAAGAGTAAGTGTGGGGGATTTGATAGAGCACATTTGTATGCTATTTTAAGTCCTTTACACTGCTTAGATTCTAACATATTTTAGTATAAGATTACGCTTTTGGTGTAGTTTTGTATCTCAAGTTTAAAAGAAGAGTTAGAAAGAAAGTGCAACAAGAAGGCTGAATCTCGGAGCAAAAGACAACAATGTGACAACAAGAGCAAAAGACCACTAGCAAACAGCGAAGTATCCGGAGCGATGACGTCATCACGCGCAAGGAATATTTCTAAGTTCAGTTTTTGGAGATCAAATATTCCCAAAGCTGATTTTTAGAGATAAAGATGATTTCCTACAGATGTTCTTGCCTAAATATTCGTGGAAACCCTAGAAGGCAAGACTATAAATACAAAGCTTCATGGAAATCACACATATGCGCGCAGAAGGAACCAAAACAGCTCAGAGCGGAATTCAGACTTAGCCGTGCGCGCAAGCAACCGACGCAAGCCAGACGACGCGTCACTTAGATTTGTTTTGTCATTATAGTTGTTCAATATTTATGTTTGAGATGTATACATTCAGTATGTGTAGCTAACTTAATGTATTCGGTTTGGATTCAGATCTATGAATAACATGTTTTGAAGTTTTGTTCTTAATTGCATGATAAGTTTAGTATTATTATTCCGAGCTCAATTGCATGATAATTAGGTTAAACAATTAAGCGAAGCCTTGCACCGCAGACTTAGTTGTAGAATCTGTTATCTATAGTTAAACTATCAGAAGTACGTGACTGTGAATTATAGGAGTGACACTAGAATAGTCGATAGCTACCTTGACCGGATTCGTGGTTGACTACACGAGAATTGAATAATAATATCATACGGACCTTGACAGGAATGTATGTGTAGGTTATTAAGCTGTGACAGGACCTTAACGGGCGTGAACTTTATATCATGTATCTTTAGTAACCAATGATAAACATGGAAATTCATAGTGAAGAATCTGAACCGAGCTCATCTCTTGCATATCTATTTACTTCTTGCGTGACTGCTTTCTGATTGTGCGCCAGTTTCACTTGCGTGACAGTTTTCTTTTTTTTTTTCTTGTTCACTCACTAACCCCAATTTTAGTGTAGATCGAAAGTTAACTTCTCACCGTTCCCTGTGGATTTGACCCCAGCTTACCAAGACTATACTAGTAGGAGAGTCGGGACAAATTTGCAGCACTCAACGACGTGCTCGTCAGGCACTTACGCAGACTAAATTTATTTCCTTTAGCGACAAGGGTGTCACCTAATTTACAATTTTGCATACCATATATTTGGAGTATATTCTCGATATACGTCTTTTGTGACAATCCTAAAATACCTCTTCAACCATCTCGGTGTTTTTGGATTCCTAATACAAAAGATGCATCACCAAGATCTTTCATATCAAAATGTTTTGATAGAAATTTCTTAGTGTCGTGCAATATCTCCAAATTATTGTTGCAAGTAGTATGTCACCGACATATAACACTAAAAAAATGAATTTACTCCCACTAAATTTGTGATACACACATTCATCCGTCAAATTAGCCTCGACACCATATGAGGTAATGATTGGTTGAAATTTAAAGTACCACTGACGAGAAGCCTGCTTGAGTCCGTAAATAGATTTTCTTAATTTACAAACCATATTTTTTAAATCACCATATAAATTGTTTCGTCAATGTCACCATAGAGAAACACAGTTTTAACATCCATTTGGCGTAACTCAAGGTCGAAATGTGACGTTAAAGCCATTATTATTCGGAAGGAATCTTTTGTAGAAACTGGAGAGAAAGTTTCATTAAAATCATTTCCCTCCTTTTGAGTAAATCCTTTGGCTACAAGACGTGCCTTATATCGTTCCACATTACCATTTGAGTCCCTTTTGGTTTTAAATCTCCACTTACAGCCAATGGATTTCACACCTTCGGTAATGAAACAATTTCCCAAACTTATTGTCTTGCATGGATTTAAACTCGTCATTCATGGCTTCGATCCATTTTTGAGAGTTAGAACTTTTCATGGCTTGCTGAAAGCTTATAGGATCACTTTCTAGAAAACCCTTCTCATGTTCTTGGAGATATACAACATAATCATCTGAAATTGCATTTTTCCGCTCTCTAACAGATCTCCTCAGTGACGCATTTTCTTGAGGTGGCTGAGTTTATTCTTCAGGTATAATATTATCATTCTGTACTTGGGGAACATTATTAATAGGACGAGGATCATAATTTGTTTCTTGATCAATAATAGGTATATGAACCTCTATTGTATCAAACGCAGAATTAGATTTCTCTTCCTCTTCAAAGAGAATATTTCTTACTTTATCTCTCCCCCCAAACTCAGCAACCTCAAAAATACAGCAGTTCCCGTCTCAAAAATTGACTTAGTAGTGGGATCGTAAAATTTAAAACCCCTTGATATCGTTCTGAGTAACCAATAAAGTAGCTGCTATAGGAGTCCAGTTTCTTTTCATGAGGCTTATAAGGTTTTGCCTCAGCCGGACATCCCCAAACATGTAAGTGTTTTACTGGGGTTTCGACCAGTCCAAAGTTCAAAAGGTGTTTTGGCAGCCGCTTTAGTTGGCACCCTATTCAGAATAAAAGCTGCTGTCTTTAGTGCTTCACCCCAGAGTTTTTCTGGTAAAGAAGAATGACTGATCATACTTCTTACCATATCTTTAAGTGTTCGGTTTCGTCGTTCAGCTACACCATTCATGCTAGGCGATCCTGACATAGTGTACTGTGGGACAATACCACACTCCTCTAGGAATTTAGCAAATGGTCCTTGACGTTGTTCACCAAAACCGTCATAGCTACCGTAGTATTCACCACCACGATCTGATATGACAGCCTTAATTTTTTGATTAAGTTGTAACTCAACCTCAACTTTAAAAGATTTGAACATGTCAAGAGACTGTGATTTTTCATGAAGTAAATATAGGTAGCTGATAGAGTGCTTTTGTACGCTACTTTAAGTCCGTTACACTGCTTATATTCTTTAGTATAAGATTACGCTTTTGGTGTAGTTTTGTATTACAGGCTGATTAGAAGAGTTAGAATAAAAACGCAACAAGAAGGCTGAATTTCGGAACAAAAGACAACAACTTGACAACAAAGAACAAAAAACCACTGGCGCGCGAGCACCATGGCGCGCGAGTGAGGGTCGCGCAGAAGACAGCAAAATGGTGACGTCAGCAGACAGCGAAATACCCGGAGCGATGACGTCATCACGCGCAAAGAATATTTCTAAGTTCGGTTTTTGGAGATCAAATATTTCCTAAGCTGATTTTTAGAGATAAAGAAGATTTCCTACAGATATTCTTGCCTAAATATTCGAGGAAACCCTAGGAGGCAAGACTATAAATATAAAGCTTCATGGAAATCACAGAGCGTACTTAGAGAGAGCTGGACACGGCGCAGAAGGAAGAAAGCAGAATTCCGGCCAGATTGTGCGCGCGAGCTGTCACGCGAGCCTGCCGACGCACCACATCAGATTTGTTTTGTTATTTTAGTTGTCATATAATTATTCTTGAGATGTATTCATTCAGTATGTCTAGCTAACTTACTGAATTCGGTTTGGATTTGAATCTATGAATATATGTTTTGAGGTCTTGTTCTTAATTGCATGATAAAGTTTAGTATTATTATTCCGAACTCAATTGCATGATAATTAGGTTAGACAATTAAGCGAAGCCTTGCACCGCAGACTTAGTTGTAGAATCTATTATCTATAGTTAAACTATCAGAAGTACGTGACTGTGAATGATAGGAGTAACACTAGAATAGGCAGTAGCTACCTTGACCGGATTCGTTATTGACTAGACTAGATTGAGTAATAATATCATACGGACTTTGACCGGAATGTATGTGTAGGTTATTAAGCTGTGACAGGACCTTAACCTACGTGAACAGTATATCATGTATCTTTAGTGACCGAGGATAAACATAGAAATTCATAGTGAAGAATCTGAACCGAGCTCATCTCTTGCATATTTATTTACATCTTTTATACTTGCTGTCTGTGTGTGCGCCAGTTACACTTGCGCTGCAGTTTCCTTTTCTTTTTCTTGTTTTTACTCACAACCCCAATCTTAGTTTGTAGTTGAAAGGAGATTTCTCACCGTTCCCTGTGGATTCGACCCCAGCTTACCAAGACTATACTAGTAGGAGAGCCGGGACAAATTTGCAGCACTCAACGACGTGCTCGTCAAATTTTGGCGCCGTTGCCGGGGACGGCTAGAGAAGTTTTCTTTTCTTTTTCTTTGTTATTTACTTTTGTTTTCTATATAAAAATCCAAAAAAAAAATTAGTTACGTTTAATTTAGCTGTTGTTTTTGTTTTGCATGGAAGATTTTGGTGAGAACAGTGTAATCGGCAGAAGAAGAGAGACTCCAGACGCGCCAGTGCGCAACGCCGAGAACATCTTTGCTCGCCTACACCCAGCTGAACTCGAGGAAATCAGAAGAGAAGTACGCAGAGATTTAGAGTTCAGAATGGACGCTGAACTACCTAGGAATGACAACCTACCTCTGAACAACATGGATGTACGCGCGCCACCACCTGTCGCGCGTACCTGTTGCGCGACGCACCATCAAAGAGATGTGGCTCCTCAAGCCGTTAACCAACCCTGGTGCATGTGCTACCTCCTGATGGACATTTCGAGCTGCGGACTCAACTTGTTCACTACATACCAAAATTCCATGGTATGGCCAGTGAAAACCCAGTTAAGCACGTACTAGAGTTCGCGCCTATCTGTGAGAATATGAGGAATGGAAACGAGGACCCAGAATTGCTGAAGTTAAGAGCCTTCCCATTCTCACTTTGTGATTCAGCTCGACAATCGTTGATGGGGTTAGCTCCGGGATCGATTAGGACGTGGCCCGAGTTGCAGGAACGGTTCCTGGATAAGTTCTACCCTACAGCCAAGGTATCACTACTCAGAAGAGAGCTAGCCGCGCCAAAGCAGTTGCACGGAGAGTCATTGTCCGAATATTATGAGCGGTTCAGGCAACTTGAAGCGAACTGCTACAATCACGGACTCCCGCAACATGTGCTGATCGAGAACTTCCTCAACGGATTAACTGAGATGGAACTCGGGTTGTTGAATGCTTGCGCAGGAGGCAACGTGAGGAATATGTACCCTGAAGATGTTTGGAAGCTGATAGAAGACACTGCGGACCATGTCAGATGCATGCCCCTCCCTATTCGAAGAACACGCAGATGTTAATGCAGTAAGAGGATGGAATAATGGTCAGGCTAGGCAAGGACAGCCTAGATTCAGCTTAGCAGAGAACAGGTTTAGTTGGAAGAATGAGCAGAATTTCTAAAGACCGCTCGCTGACTAGCGCGCGCAACCTAATGCACCCGCTGGCGCGCGACCTTACGCACCAGTGACTTCCTACAACCCACCACACAGACGCACTGAAGGGCAAACGCAGAATACTCAACCACCCAAGAAGTCATTAGAGGAAATAGTTAGTCAGTTGGCCGAGACAGTAAGCAAAAACCAGGAGTAGAACGAGAAGCGTTTTACTCTGATTGAAAATCAGTTAACACAAATCTCTGAAACCGTGACTGAATCTCAACAACAGGAAAGCAGCAGCGCCAGAATGCAGAATGGTGTCAACGCAGTACTACTTAGATCAGGAAAGGAAACTCAGGTGCGCCAGAGACCACTCGCGCAAGAAAAGCGCACGCACAGAGCCGGACTCAGCACCAGAATCAAGTGCACCTGTTGAAGGGACAGAGGACCAATCTAGCAGCAACGTACCACTTCCTTTCCCTACCCAGAGCAATAAGCCTAAGAAAACCGAGCTAGATCAAGAGCTATATGACCTGTTCAGCAAAGTGGAAATCAACATTCCACTTATAGATGCACTGAAACAAATCCCTAGGTATGCGAAATTTCTCAAGGATTTATGCACAAACAGAAGAAGAAAGGGAGGAAAGAAAGAGCAAGTGCAGCTGAACGCTAACGCCTCTGCAATCGTGCAACACAAGGTACCACCTAAATGCCGAGATCCAGGTACGTTCACTATACCATGTACCATAGGTAATTCTGTAGTAGATAATTGCATGATAGACTTAGGGGCATCTATAAATGTTCTACCCCATTCTTTATACACATCTCTCCGCATTGGACCACTTAAGCCCGCAGGGTTAACAATCCAACTAGCGGATCGGTGCAAACAACCAGTGGGCATGGTTGAAGATGTACTAGTAAGGGTAGGAGAATTGGTGTTCCCAGCAGATTTTTATGTGTTAGAGATGGAAGGAAACGTCTCTGCCGACACTGCTCAAGTATTGCTTGGCCGACCCTTTTTGATGACCGCACGAACAAGAATCGACGTATGGAAAGGAACTCTTTCAATGGAAGTTGATGGTGAGGTCATACACTTCAATATATTCAAGGGCATGCAGTTTCCACCTGATGATTCTACAATAAACGCACTGGATATTATCGATGAAGCGGTGGAAGAGGAGCAGGCGCGCCAGACAACTGGCGCACTAGCAGACGCGCACGAAGAAGAAGGGAACACCAAAGCTGACGACTTGAGGTATCTTAATTCTAGTACTGAATTATGTGTTGCTGACACGGCTGTCTCTCGTAACATACAGGAATCAAAGATCGTACTGAAGCAACTCCCAGAGCATCTGAAGTATGTGTTTTTGGACGATAATGAGACTAAGCCGGGTGATTATAAAGAATCAGCTGGAACCTGCGCAAGAAGCGCGTCTAGTAGAAGTCTTGCGCAACAACACGCGCGCAATTGGATGGACATTGGATGACTTGCGCGGAATCAGCCCAGACATATGCATGCATCGAATTCTGTTAGAAGATGGAGCTAAACCATGCAGGGATGCCCAACGAAGACTTAACCCTATTATGATGGAGGTGGTACAGAAAGAGATCATTAAGCTGCTGGACGCTGGAATCATTTATCCCATCTCTGATAGTAAGTGGGTAAGTCCGATACATGTTGTCCCGAAGAAAGGTGGGATCACCGTAGAGGAGAACGCAGCAGGAGAACTAGTGCCCAAGAGAATACAGACCGGTTGGCGCATGTGCATAGACTACCGGAAGCTGAACGCAGTAACGCGCAAGGACCACTTTCCCCTGCCGTTTAGAGTGCTTTGATAGAGTGCACTGCTTATATTCTAACATATTTTAGTATAAGATTACGCTTTTGGGGTAGTTTTGTATTACAGGCTGATTAGAAGAGTTAGAATAAAAATGCAACAAGAAGGCTGAATTTCAGAACAAAAGACAACAACTTGACAACAAAGAACAAAAGACCACTGGCGCGCGAGCACCATGGCGCGCGAGTGAGGGTCGCGCAGAAGACAGCAAAATGGTGACGTCAGCAGACAGTGAAATACCCAGAGCGATGACGTCATCACGCGCAAAGAATATTTCTAAGTTCGGTTTTTGGAGATCAAATATTTCCTAAGCTGATTTTTAAAGATAAAGAAGATTTCCTACAGATAATCTTGTCTAAATATTCAAGGAAACCCTAGGAGGCAAGAATATAAATATAAAGCTTCATGGAAATCACAGAGCATACTTAGAGAGAGAGCTGGACACGGCGCAGAAGGAAGAAAGCAGAATTTCGGCCAGATTGTGCGCGCGAGCTGTCACGCGAGCCTGCCGACGCACCACATCAGATTTGTTTTGTTATTTTAGTTGTCATATAATTATTCTTGAGATGTATTCATTCAGTATGTCTAGCTAACTTACAAAATTCGGTTTGGATTTGAATCTATGAATGATATGTTTTGAGGTCTTGTTCTTAAATTGCATGATAAAGTTTAGTATTATTATTCCGAACTCAATTGCATGATAATTAGGTCAGACAATTAAGCGAAGCCTTGCACCGCAGACTTAGTTGTAGAATCTATTATCTATAGTTAAACTATCAGAAGTACGTGACTGTGAATGATAGGAGTAACACTAGAATACGCAGTAGCTACCTTGACCGGATTCGTTATTGACTAGACTAGATTGAGTAATAATATCATACGGACTTTGACCGGAATGTATGTGTAGGTTATTAAGCTGTGACAGGACCTTAACCTACGTGAACAGTATATCATGTATCTCAAGTGACCAAGGATAAACATAGAAATTCATAGTGAAGAATCTGAACCGAGCTCATCTCTTGCATATTTATTTACATCTTTTATACTTGCTGTCTGTGTGTGCGCCAGTTACACTTGCGCTGCAGTTTCCTTTTCTTTTTCTTGTTTTTACTCACAACCCCAATCTTAGTTTGTAGTTTAAAGGAGATTTCTCACCGTTCCATGTGGATTCGACCCCAGCTTACCAAGACTATACTAGTAGGAGAGCCGGGACAAATTTGCAGCACTCAACGACGTGCTCGTCAGTAGCCATATCGTGAATAATCGTCAATGAATGTTATAAAATATTGTTGACCATTCCGACGGTGTTGGAAATGGTCCACAAATATCAGTATGAATCAATTCCAAGACGTCTGCAGTTCTTATGGCACCTAATTCCTTTATTTTCGTCTGTTTGCCTTCAATGCACTCAACATAAACATCATAATCTGAAAAATCTAGTGACTTCAAAATTCCATCAGACACAAGTCGCTCAATTCTTGACATAAAAATATGACCGAGTCGTTTGTGCCATAATGAAGATGAATTATCTGTATTTAATTTACGCTTAGTACCTCTTGATTCAACATGCAGGGTGATAGAGTGCAGTTGTATGCTATTTTATGTCCTTTACACTGCTTTTATTCTAACATATTATGGTATAAGATTACGCTTTTGGTGTAGTTTTGTATTTCAGGTCTTAAAGAAGAGTTAGAACAAAAACGCAACAAGGAGGCTGAATCTCGAGCAAAAAGATAACAAGGCAACGACAACAGACAAGAGGCAACTTGCGCGCGAGCAACATGGCGCGCGAGTGAAGGTCGCGCAGAAGACAGCAAAACGGTGACGTCAGCAGACAGCGAGATATTCGGAACGATGACGTCATCACGCGCAAGAATATTTCTAAGTTTGGTTTTTGGAGATTTAAGGTTTCCTAAGCTGATTTTTAAAGATAGAGATGATTTCCTACAGATATCCTTGCCTAAATATTCGTGGAAACCCTAGAAGGCAAGGACTATAAATACAAAGCCTTATGGAAATCTCAGATATGCACATTTAGAGAGAGCTGACGGCGCAGAGCTTGATTCCGGCGAAGACGTGCGCGCAAGCTGTCACGCGAGCCTGACGACGCAGAATTCAGATTTGTCTTGTTATTTTAGTTGTCTTATAATTATTCTTGAGATGTATTCGATCAGTATGTCTAGCTAACTTACTGATTTCGGTTTGGATTTGAATCTATGAATAATATGTTTTTGAGGTCTTGTTCTTAATTTGCATGATTAAGTTTAGTATTATTATTCCACGCTCCATTGCATGATAATTAGGTTAGACAATTAAGCGAAGCCTTGCACCGCAGACTTAGTTGTACAATCTAGTATCTATAGTTAAACTATCAGAAGTACGTGACTGTGAATGATAGGAGTAACACTAGAATAGGCAGTAACTACCTTGACCGGATTCGTTATTGACTAGACTAGATTGAGTAATAATATCATACAAACCTTGACCGGAATGTGTGTGTAGATTATTAAGCTGTGACAGGACCTTAATCTACGTGGACAATTAAATCATGTGCTTTTAGTGACCGAGGATAAAACATAGAGTTCATAGTGAAGAATCTGAACCGGATTCATCTCTTGCATATTTATTTGCGTCTATCATACTTGCTGTCTGTGTGTGCGCCAGTTGTACTTGCGCAACAGTTTTTTCTTTTTCTTTTAATTGTTCTCACGCACAACCCCCAATTCTTTAGTTTGTAGTTGAAAAGAGACTTCCACCGTTCCCTGTGGATTCGACCCCAGCTTGCCAATACTATACTAGTAAGGAGAGTCGGGACAAATTTGCAGCACTCAACGACGTGCTCGTCACAGGGATTCATAATATGATGGAACAGTTTCCAACATATATAAATTATCATAAATATTAAGCAAACCAGTTCCCACAATAATTGAATTTATAGATAAAGTAAATTTCTGATTCCAAAATGAACAAGAGTAATTGGATTTGTCCAATACGGAAACAGAAATTAAATTTCGTCTAAAAGACGGTACAACAAAAGTATCCAATAAATCCAAAAAATTCACCAGTTGTTAATAATAATCTAAAATTCCTTATTGCCTCTACTTCAACCGCTTGACCATCACCAACATAGATGTATCTTTCAGCATCATTTGGTCTTCGTAACTCAGGCAACCCTGCCTAGAAACACAAATGTGAGTAGTAGCACCAGAATCTGTCCACCATGTGTTTCTTGGTACTGAAACTCAATTAATTTTAGAACAGACCAAAGCACGGAACGTACGCTTCTTAACCCGCCACACGACATTCTTGGTACAATCCTTCTTCACATGTCCAGGTTTGTCACAAAAGTAGCAGTTTTCTTTCTTCTGCTTCTTTTGTTCTGGACCCTCAGATGTAGCAGCTTTATCATCCTGAATGTCTCTTTTGCCCTTTTTCTTAGAGGTGCAAACCAAATGAGTACTTTGTGTTTTTTCTTGCTTCAACCTCTCCTTTTCTTGCACACAAAATGAAATGAGCTCATTATGAGTCCATTTCTCCCTCTGACAGTTGAAACTGATTTTAAACTGACTAAATTGTGCAGGAAGGGAGATAAAAATTAAATGCACGAGTAAATAATTTGATAACTCGAGACCTAAAGTCTTAAGCTTTGAAGCAATATTGGAAACCTCCATAATGTACACTCGAATATTACCCTTACCGTGATATTTCTTTGAGATCAAGTTTGCTAAAAGCGTACTTGTCTCAGCCTTATCATTTTTTAGAAAACGCTTTTGTATCTTAGTAAGGTAATCACTAGCATTTGTTATCTCATCTGATAACGCACCCCTGAAAATTTCTGGAATGCCAGGCTTTATAATCATCATACTTAGTCTATTAGAACGTTCCCACTTATCCCACTAAATCAAATCCTCATGGGAACTATCCCCTGTAAGATCACCAGGTATGGGCATTCTAAGAGCCAAGTCCAAATCTGCTCGCCGCAAAATAATCATAATATTTTCTTTCAATTCCTTAAAGTTTGTCCCGTTCAACATTGGAACATTGCTCAAATATGTTGCAACGGAAGTAGCAGTAGACATGAAAGCTGAAGAAAATAAATTTAATCAGTAACATGCTCACATAATATATGCAAATACCATCCATATTAAAATTTAAATGCAATTATGACATATCAAGATACATAGCACAATCATAATAACAAGTCTTTGGACAAAATTATTACTTGTAAGTGGTACTCTTGTTGTAGTGAACAGATATTGATGGAAAAAAATTTGATGTCAAATAAAAATCGATCTTTAGATGTCATTTTATTCACATCTATTCGACTAATATTCATCACATATTTTCACCACACATATGCGTACAATTATATTTGATATTAAATTTCATTTGGGCCAATTAATATCAATATAAATTGTATACATAAACAAATCCACATTCAAAACATGTTAATCTACACAAAAGAGATTACATTGGCGACAATTTTGTTTCAATTAACACATTATAAATGGATGTCACAATTAACAGATAAATTATTCTGAATAAACTTAACTGGAATTTATTGCAATAAGCAATTTCATTCCCTGAATCCATAAAATAACATTAAACATAATACTGCAGTCAGCAAACATGCAATTACTTATTATATTTAATGAAAAAAACATGCATCTGAAATTCAATTAAAATATACATTTGAAATTTTGAATAACACCAGGGCATGCAACAGAATTATAATCCTTGCAAATATTAAAATCTAATATGCATCTAAATTTCATATTATTGAATATACAGCAAAATTCTGCTCAGAAACACATACAATCAAAATCTGAAAAGTATGTATATTTCACTGACAGTGTAGTACGTATAATATTACGGCATGCAATTTTGTACAATGCATTTTCTGAATCTTATTACCACTAAAAAAATGCAAGCATCATATTTATCATGTATTTCAAACAGTACAATTTAAAACATGCAGACACCATACTTAACATGAATTTGCATAAATACAATTAAAGCATGCATCATGTAATGAATGAGGAATCATTGTGACCCAAACTGAATCCAACAGTGCAGACTTTAGACATTAGCAGACATGTGAGCAGGATCAATAGCAAGTGCAGAAGCATGCAAAATACGTTTTAAGTCTTAAAAAAATAGAAAATCTGAATTCAACCGAGTAGATAATATGACATGCTACTGAAATCCTTAATTTTCTATCACTTGCAATATAGACATGGGATAAAGGCAACATATAAACTCAGATTTATTATAAACATCTACAAATTCCAATAAATCTTTAAGTCCCAAAATAATGTCAACACATGGATTCAAAATAAATTGCAAGGCTTAGGAATCTGATACTAGGGGCGACTGATACCAATTGTAAAACTAAAATTTGCAGCGAAAAAATCCCAAGAACTTTAAACCTAGAACAGATCCAAAAGCCGTATAAAAATAAAACAGTAAACAAGTATATTTGAAATCATATTAGCACTTGTATTTCTTTCTCGAAGTAGGTTGGTCTTCCAATCTATTCGTACGATCCTTGCCAAATATTTTGAGAGAGTGAGTATTATAGATTCGATGCGTTAGATTGGGACCTCACCTATATTTATACACAAAGAATTTACCCTATAATAAATGTCATACTATTGGCACACGAGAAAGAAATTGTTTTATATTTGATGATCGTTAAAGTAGGACGTGAAGCTCATTTTACAGAGTTTCAGGGGCATGCATGCGACTAATGATATAGCACCAATTAAAAATAACATTAAGTCATATACCGAATAAACCGCAACACCGATTTAAAACATAGCACCGTTCATATCAAGCAGTTAAGCACATACAACCAAAATAGACATGTTCATAATACGACAATACACTACAAATGTCTAAAAGTTGAGGGAGAAGGAGCGGGATATTTTGGCGTCAGAGTCATCATCCTCGGCTTCATCGTCATTGACGAGCACGTCGTTGAGTGCTGCAAATTTATCCCGGCTCTCCTACTTAGTATAGTCTCGGTAAGCTGGGGTCGAATCCACAGGGAACGGTAAGAAATCTTCTCTTATCTACAACTAAAAATGGGGGGTTGTGAGTGAAAGTAATTAAAGGAAAAGAAAACAGTTGCGCAAGTGGTACAGGCGCACGATCAGGAAGTTGTCACGCAAGAAGTTAATAAGTATGCAATAGATGAGCTCGGTTTAGATTCTTCACTGTGAATTTCCACGTTTATCATTGGTTACTAAAGATACATGACATAAAATTCACGCCGGTTAAGGTCCTGTCACAGCTTAATAACCTACACATACATTCCGGTCAAGGTCCGTATGATATTATTATTCAATTCTAGTCTAGTCAACCATGAATCCGGTCAAGGTAGCTATCGACTATTCTAGTGTCACTCCTATCATTCACAGTCACGTACTTCTGATAGTTTAACTATAGATAACAGATTTTACAACTAAGTCTGCGGTGCAAGGCTTCGCTTAATTGTCTAACCTAATTATCATGCAAACCGAATTCAGTGATTTTGAAGAGAAGATCAGCTGGGGTAAATTTTCGTGGAGGTTGGTACAACTAAGTCTGCGGTGCAAGGCGCGCGAGTGAATTTGCAGCACGTCGCTGTTTGCGATTGCATGGTTATTTGTTTTTGCTTTTTCTGGTACTTGATTGATTCGCGTCTTAGGGTTTCTGAGCTTGACGTCTTTGACGTTTCACTTTTTGTTCTCGGACAGTTTGATACACACTTGTTGCATAATTTTCTTCTTTTCATTGTCTCGGCCTTTTGAGCTTCAACTTTCAATTGAATACTTCTTTTTCTAGTCCGGATCTACATTCTTCCCTAGAACGGTTTCCAATCATGGCCTTCGGATAGCAGCTATGGAACCACGCCCCGCTCTCGCGCTCTGTCCAGTCGCGCACAAGTCAGGCCGTGCATTTGCAATCCGCGCCCCCTTCCTGAGCGACTAGCTTCAGCGAAGACGGTCTGTTTTCCCGTCTCGTCACGCCATTAGGGTTTCGCCTTCGGCACCTGCGTGACTGAGCTTGCTCTTTATCCTTTGACCGTCAAGTACCAACCTCCATGAATACTCATAACCATACAACCGCTCCTCAAGTTTGGTTCGGTTGACTTCTTTTCTAGGACGTTTCTATCAGCTCCACATCCCTCTTTATTCCACTAAAGAGATACACAAAATTCAAAAAAATTAACAAAAATCAGAATATGTCATATATGCACAATTTACCACAGGTGCGCGAGTACGCATACAGGTCGCGCACGCCAATGTAACTCGCGCGCAATTACCTCATGAGATGTCACATTCAGTTTATCTAAACTAAAAAAACGAAAAATTTAACCTAAGCCCTAAGCTACTCCTAAGATAAATGTACTACTACCCCCAGCATACAACAGTGCTCTATCAGTCATCCCTCAATTCGTATCCAGCAGGAATAGGATCTCCTGCGCGCCACCCTGGTGGTGGTTCCAAGTTTAAGTTGGCTCCCCCGGGTGCAGCATATTTCATTACACACTGCGCGTTGAAGACCCAGCGTTGATCAATCTAGACTTGAGGCCTGGCGCGTCATTCATTCGTGCGCTAGACTCCGCGCGCGCGCATCTGTAGGCACACATGTTTCTTCTTGGCACAGCATCTACCTCCGCAACTTGCATTGCTGCTAAATCACCTCTGTAACTCCAGTATGCTTCGGATCTTGATCCCCCGGACGATGGTGTGCTCTTCAATCCAAGGCTCCATGTGCAGGCCTCGCAGAAAGTGAGTGATCAATCTGCCGCACAATAGTGGGCCCTTTGCGCTCACCGATTCCCAATAAGTGGTGAGCAACCTTGTGTAGCGCACCTTGGTCCCATAGAAGAGGCCCTTGAGGATTTCCATTTCCATCAAGCCCTTTGAGATCCGTTGTACCGGCCCAGGATGGAGTGTGAGATCAACCTTTGGAAGTAGAACATCTTCGGATCTAGCAGCTCTGTCCCCAAACTCCTTCCTCCGGCATACGGTTTGCTCCCATCCGTCTTGTCCTCTGAAGCTTCCTGATCAGTGTGTTCATCGACAACAGCACCGGGTCTCCTCTCGAATCTCATGACCGCGCCAAATGGAGATGGCGTGGCCTCATAGTACACGCCCCTATGGCAGTACCTTATCCGGTCAGCTAGTCCCTCATAGGAAGCAAGGAACTCAAGGACATCTTCCACATCCGTATCCGAATACAAATCCGTAAAGGCTCCCCAACCGGTGGCTGTGAATGCGCGGCACGCAGTTCTTCGTAGATATTCATCTCACGAAGGAATGCCTCATCCACGAACACGGATGGGTACACCTCACAATCACTAAACATATCGTACTTGATTTGAAAATCCAATTTCTCAAACTGGTCTACATAAATCGACATAGCAGCAACACACAAGCACAACAGAATAACTCAGAAATAGCGCGCGTGACAGGACACGCGCGAGTACCAATCGCAGATCTGATTCTAACTCCTCAATACCGATTAGGACTATCAAAATGACTTAGAATGTTACGGGATTTGAAAAGTGAGTTACCTTTGTCTTGATCTACAAGTTACTTGAAAATCAACTGATTCCGGGCTCGGCGGCGGCGGTGACGCGGCGGAAGTGCGTGGCGGCGGTGACGGCTTAGGGTTTTTTTTGTATAGTGAGAGAAGTGAAAATGGAAAGTAATATAAAACCAACCCCATGTCATGTATTTATAGTGCAAAATAAAAGCCCATTAACATGCATGCATGGCCCAAAGTAACTTGGGCCTAAAACTAAACTAAGCTAAACTAAACTAAACTAAACATGAAGAAAACAAAACAAAAATTAACTAAGCTAAAGTGGTGTCGAGGTACTGACGAGCACGTCGTTGAGTGCTGCAAATTTGTCCCGGATCTCCTACTAGTATAGTCTTGGTAAGCTGGGGTCGAATCCACAGGGAATGGTGAGAAGTCGTCTTTTAACTACAAACTAAAGATTACGGTTGTGAGTGAAAACAAGAAAAAGAAAGAAAACTGTTGCGCAAGTACAACTGGCGCACACACAGACAGCAAGTAGAAAAGGTGTTTATAACAATGCAAGAGATGAGCTCGGTTCAGATTCTTCACTATGAATTTCTATGTTTATCCTCGGTTACTAAAGATACATGATATAATGTTCACGTAGGTTAAGGTCCTGTCACAGCTTAATAACCTACACATACATTCCGGTCAAAGTCCGTATGATATTATTACTCAACCTAGTCTAGTCAACAACGAATCCGGTCAAGGTAGCTATTGCCTATTCTAGTGTTACTCCTATCATTCACAGTCACGTACTTCTGATAGTTTAACTATAGATAATAGATTCTACAACTAAGTCTGCGGTGCAAGGCTTCGCTTAATTGTCTAACCTAATTATCATGCAATTGAGTTCGGAATAATAATACTAAACTTATCATGCAATTAAGAACAAACCTCAAAACATATAATTCATAGATTCAAATCCAAACCGAGTTCAGTGAGTTTAGCTACTCATACTGAGTGAATACATCTCAAGAATAATTATAGAACAACTAAAATAACAAGACAAATCTGAGTGGTGCGTCGTCAGGCTCGCGTGACAGCTCGCGCGCACGGCTCGGCCGGAATTCTGCTCTTCTCTCCAAGTACGCACACTTGTGATTTCCATGAAGCTTTGTATTTATAGTCTTGCCTCCTAGGGTTTCCACGAATATTTAGGCAAGAATATCTGTAGGAAATCATCTTTATCTCTAAAAATCAGCTTAGGAAATATTTGATCTCCAAAAACCGAACTTAGAAATATTCTTTGCGCGTGATGACGTCATCGTTCCGAATATCTCGCTGTTGCTGACGTCATTGTTTTGCTGTCCTCTGCGCGACCCATGCTTGCGCGCCATAGTGCTCGCGCGCTAGTGGTCTTTTGTCCTTTGTTGTCACCTTGTTGCCTTTTGCTCCGAATTTCAGCCTTCTTGTTGCGTTTTTGTTCTAACTCTTCTAATCAGCCTGTAATACAAAACTACACCAAAAGCGTAATCTTATACTAAAATATGTTAGAATACAGCAGTGTAACGGACTTAAAGTAGCGTACAAAAGCACTCTATCAAATCCCCCACACTTACTCTTGTTCGTCCCTGAACAAGCCGGCTTCCTTACCTCTTGTGTAATGCATGCGTGAATTTGGACTTACTGCGCCACACGTCTGCGTCACTCACACAACCTGCGCAACTGTGATTACACAACACAAAACTGATTTAAGTATTAATTCAAACCTTGTGTTACCTCTCTTGTGGAATGCATATCAATTCGGATGATTGGGAGATAGTCCTGTTTAAGCACCGGTCACCGAATTCTTCTTGATTCTCAATTGTATGGTTACTCGTATTCGCTTCCTCTGGTGCGTGATTGATTCGCGCTTAGGGTTTCTGAGCTTACGTCTTCGACGCTTCACTGTTTGTTCTCGGACAGATTGATAACTTTTGTTGCACAATTTCTTCTTTTCATTGTTTCGGCCTTTTGAGCTTTAACTTTGAATTGAATACTTTCTTTTCTCTGGTCCGGGTCTTACTTTTTCCCTAGAACGGTTTCCAATCATGGCCTTCGGATAGCAGCTATGGAATCACGCCCCGCTCTCGCTTCTGACCAGTCGCGCGCAAGTCAGGCCACGCGTTTGCAACCGCGCGCCCCTTCCTGAGCGACTAACTTCAGCGAAGACGGTCTGTTTTCCCGTCTCGTCACGCCATTAGGGTTTTTGCCTTTGGCATCTGCGTGACTGAGCTTGCTCTTATTCCTTTGACCGCGAAGTACCAACCTCCACGAATACTCATAACCATACAACCGATCCTCAAGAACTGTTCGATCGACTGCTTCTCTAGGACGTTTCTATCAACTCCACATCCCTCTTTATTCCACTCAAGAGACACACAAAATTCAAAAAATTAACAAAAATTCAGAATATGTCATATATGCACAATTACCACAGGTGCGCGAGTACGCAAACAGGTTGCGCACGCCAATGTTTCTTGCGCGCAATTACCTCTTGAGATGTTCACATTCAGTTTATCTTAAACTAAAAAAATGAAAAATTTAACCTAAACTACTCCTAATATAGATGTACTACTACCCCCCCACACTTAAACAAAAACGTGTCCTCACGATATGCATAAGTAGTAAAGAAGGCAATAGTAATGACGGGTTACCCCCCGGAAGTGCCTTGGTTTAACGTCGCTGGCTCGACAGTACATTGTTTGGTCAATGCCGTGGTATTTCGTCACTAGCCGACGCGCGGGTTCTGTTACGCGACATCTCGTGCGTGCGAGTTGCAGTACGCACGTCTGCTTGGTCCCGGAAAGGTCCCTCTTGTTCACCTGGTGTCAGAAGATTTTACACTTGTGCTGGTGGAATCGGCCCAGAAAGATACTGCTTAATTCGTTGGCCGTTCACCTTGAAGCGATGATGATCATTCTCATCTTCGAGTTCAACGGCACCGTGCGCAAAGATCTTTGTGATGGTGAACGGTCCGGTCCATCTACTTCGCAACTTCCCTGGCATGATCTTCAAACAAGATGAGAATAACAAAACTTTATCACCAATGTTGAAAGAACGACGAAGAATAAACTTATCGTGATATATTTTGGTGCGCAACTTGTAGTCGCGCGTGCTGTCATATGCGTCTGCGCGCAACTCGTCAAGCTCGTTTAAATCCAACATCCGTTCACGCCATGCATACGTCCGGACTGATTCCGCGCAAGTCATCCAGTTTCCATCCGATCGCGCGCATGTTCTTGTGCAGTACGTCTACCAGGCGCGCTTCTTGCACAGGCTCCAACTGACTCTTTATGATTATTGGTTTAGTCTCATTATCACCCAAAAACACGTACTTCAGGTGCTCCGGAAGTTGTTTCAGCGTGATCTTGGGTCCCTGTATGGTATGAGAGACATCCGAATCAGTAACACATAATTCAGTACTAGAGATAAGATACCTCGTGTCCTCAGTTTCGTCTTTCACTGCTTCATCAATTATATCCAGTGCATTCACCGTGGAGTCATCATGTGGAAACTGCATCCCTTTGAATATATTGAAGTGTATAACCTCGCCATCTACTTCCATCGATAAGGTTCCCTTCCACACGTCAATTCTTGTTCGTGCGGTCATCAAAAATGGTCGGCCTAACAAAACTTGAGCGGTATCGGCGGAGACGTTCCCTTCCATTTCTAACACATAGAAATCAGTTGGGAACACCAGTTCTCCCACTCTTACCAGTACATCTTCCACCATGCCCACTGGTTGTTTGCATGACCTATCTGCTAGTTGGATTGTCAACCCTGCGGGCTTAAGAGGTCCAATGCGTAGAGATGTGTATAAAGAGTGGGGTAAAACATTTATTGACGCACCTAAGTCTACCATGCAATTGTTTACCACTGAATTACCGATTGTGCATGGGATAGTAAACGTACCTAGATCTTGACATATTGGTGGTACCTTATGTTGTACGATCGCTGAGGCGTTGGCATTGAGCTGCACTTGCCCTCCCTTCCTTCTATTATTTGTGCACAGATCCTTAAGGAACCTTGCATATCGAGGAATTTGCTTTAACGCATCTATAAGTGGGATGTTGATTTCCACTTTGCTGAACAAGTCATATAGCTCCTGATCTAGCTCGGTTTTCCTAGGCTTTTTGCTCCTGATGGGGAAAGGAAGTGGCATGTTGTTGCTAGCTGGGCCCTCTGTCTCTGCAACAGGTGCGCTTAACTCTAGCGCTGAGTCCGGAATCTGTGTGTGCGCGCTTTTCCTTACGCGAGTGATCTCTGGCGCACCGAACGTTTCCTTGCCTGATCTGAGTAGCACCGCATTGACGCCATTCTGTATTTTTGCCTTGGCTGCTTTCCTATTTTCTGTGATCTCATTCACGGTTTCAGAGATTTGTGTCAACTGTTTTTCAATTAGAGCAAAACGCGTCTCGTTCTACTCCTCATTTTTTCGCACAGTCTCGGCTAACTGACCTACTATTTCTTCTAGTGATTTCTTCGGCTGCTGGTTGTATTGTTCTTGTCCATCAGCGCGTTTGTGTGGTGGGTTGTAAGAAGCCACTGGCGCGTAAGGTCGCGCGCCAGCAGGTGCATTAGGTTGCGCGCGCCAGCAGGTGCATTAGGTTGCGCGCGCCAGTCAGCGTGCGGTCTCTGAAAATTCTGTTCATTCTTCCAGCTGAACCCGTTCTCAGCCAAACCGAATCTAGGTTGTCCTTGCCTAGCTTGTCCATTATTCCACCCTCCTATGGCATTAACATCTGCGTGTTCTTCAAACAGGGTGGGGCACGCGTCAGTCCGGTGATCTGTGGCGTGACAAAACTCACAAGTTCTAATGTCGGCGCTCTGCTTCATCATCAACTTCTGCATCATATCCTTCAGTTCCTTGATCTCTCCGGTTACGCCTACTTGATGTAATGATCTGGTGCGATTGTTCTCTAGGGACACTTGATATCTGACTTGGTCCACAGTGTCTTCTATTAGCTTCCAAACATCCTTTGGGTACATATTCCTCACGTTGCCTCCTGCGCACGCATTTAACAACCTGAGTTCCATCTCAGTTAGTCCGTTGAGGAAGTTCTCTATCAGCACATGTTGCGGGAGTCCGTGGTTGTAGCAGTTCGCCTCTAGTCGGGTAATTTCCCGGGTAATTTGATGAGAAAATAATCAAAGTCCTAAAATCTGCTCTCCCGGGTAATTTCCAGTCGGCCGAGCAGTGTATCAAATTTTGATACCAAAACAATCAGCGGATTTTAATAGGGCCGAGCAAAGTTTTAATATGGTCGAGTAGATTTCCTCAGTGATCCATGGTGAAAAAATCCTAAGTATGGAAATCTCCTCTGTTGAGCACCTTACTCCTCTGCCTGAGCAAGGTATCAAAATTGATACCTAAAAAGTCAGTGAGTTTTAGCCGGGCCGAGTAGATGACTTCCCCTGCCGAGCAACTCTCAACACTTAGAAAATTTAGAAAATTGCAACTTTAGATCAGAAAATTTTGCTCGGTCCGAGGAGAATAGTGGTCGACCGAGCTGTTATGTGAACCTCGCCCAACGTCGTTTGGCGCGGTATGAGATAAGGAATTTAGCTGACCAAATTCTGCTCGGCCGACTAAATCCCTAGCCAAATTTCTGCTCGGCCGAGAAGATCAAAACAACTCTTCCCGAGGAGAGAGGCAAGCACAACCCAGTTTCACCCCATTTCAATCTCCCTCTGCGATTCGACCTCCACCACCTCCAAACCCTACCTAAACCCTACCTCACTCAATTCTCAACCAAATTTTGTAATTTTTGTTGCAAAATTTCCCAAATCGCATCCTTTACAAACCTACATCAAAAGCCCCATCAAATTCTAACAAATTTCCAACTTCTTAACACCCCAACCCTAACCTAACCTACAATGCCTCCCAAGAACAACAAGGGAAAGGAAAAGGTGACTTACTCCTCAAAGAGTAAGAAACCTTCTTCCAACAAGCCTCCAATGCCTAGGAGTGGAGGAATTGTGATTAGGGAACCTTCATCCAACCCACCACCACCACCACTAGCTCCCCCCAACACTAATCCATTGGATATGACTTACCCAAATGAAGGACCCTTCAAGTTTGACAAGGTAGCTAAGGAAAGGTATGCATTGCTCAAGAGCTACAAGGTGAAGGCACCTCTCTACCCTTGCCTAAAGGAGATCAATACACTTGCGTGTATGCATGAAACCTCTGTTAAAGATATCTTATCAAATTGTGGATTGAATTTCTTGCTTTATGAGGATCCGGGTACATACCCGAGGTTAGTGTTGGAATTTTTGTGTACATTTTGTGCGGAATAGGAAATGGTGGATGGAGAAAGGATTGTGGTTAATTGGAGTTTCATGATGGGTGGTCATAGATTTAATGTGGGTAGTGTGGAGCTAAGGGAAATGCTTGGGATGATATTTAGAGATGATGAAGATGAAGCGAGTAGGAGAGGTATCTATCCTTCCTTTACAAGAAGGGAAAGAGATGAGTTTTGGGCGGAGATAGGCGAGGGTACAACTTCATTTGGTTCCTCGGAATCGTCTAATTTGATCACTAACCCGAGGTGGAAAGTTATACATAGGCTCATCAACATGGCCATCTTTATAAGGAAGGATGGAGGTAGGATGGTTAGTAGGTCGGATTTGAATACTATGATAGTGATGAGCAAGGGAGGACGCCTTGATTAAGTGGTCATTTTTACTAGGATGTTTGAAACATACCAAAGTGGTAAATCCAAGAGTAAGGCTTTGGGTGGAGGATCGATCATTACTTTGATTGCTTTGGATCTTGGGTTTAAATTTAACTTGGATGCATCTTTGAAGAAGGAAGTGCTTAATGTGAAAAGGATGATCACAATGGGGGCACGAGACCTTCTCCTTGATCACCACACACATGGGTTGCCAAGGGTATAGGCCACCACCGCACCCTCAAGGATTTTATAGGCCCGAGGTTCCCATATTCACCGCGGAAAATGAAGGAAGGGAAATGGAGAATGACATCACCATAGATGAGATGATGGAAGAGATGGAGAGCACCGAGGCTCGTGGGGGAGATCATGAGGAGCAAGATGAGGATACTAATGGAGAATGAAGACATTTACTTGCCTAAGAGTTATTCCCTTGCTTGATCTCATTTGCTAGCATTTTGTGTGTTTCATTTTCATGCTTGAACTTCATATTGGCGAACTTTGTGTTTGAACTTTATCATGTGTTTGAACTTTATGATTCTCATTTCCATGATCCACACACTAGAATTTTGCACATTGTTCACTAGCTTAGATTAGCATGAATGAGCTAGTTTTTGATGTCCTAGGTCGGGTTCTTTTATATGTGAGATTCTAAGTTGGCCGAGTAGAACTTAGGGCTCGAATTGGATTTGAATTTTGCTCTCCCGAGCAACTATTTGCCCTCTGCCGAGCAGACTTTCATTGTTTGCTCAGTGAGTTTTCCTCTCGCCGAGAAATCTTACACCTGGCCCGAGTAAATCCTACTCGATCTTCAACATAGAACATTACATCCCTACAAGGCCCGAGCAAAATATTCCTCTAGCCGAGCAAAACCCACTGAGTCTCGACTCTTTATCAAGCCTCCTCAACCTCTGCCAAGCAGATTCTAGTCGGCCGAGCATCACTTCCCATTCCTTGCATTTTCACTCTGCTCGGCCGAGCAACACCAAAGAGCAAATTTTGCTCGGCCGACCATTCCTCGGTTCTCTCAAGTGGTTTTCCCTATATGACCAATTTTTCCTCATTCTTCACAGCATCACTTCTCTCACTAAGCACCCTAGGCTACAAACCTCTTCACTCCACAACCTTACTCACCTCATCAACTCATCGAAAATCACTCCAATCCATCATCATCGATGGCTAGAAGATGGAATCTCTTTAGATCATCATCATCCTCTCGCATGCATGAGCAGCCTCCCTCCTCCTAACCAATTCGGATACCCCAAGTCTCATTCCATATCCATTTGGGGAGCCTCTTCAATTTGAAAGGAGAGGAGAGCAAGAGAGGTACATGATGTATGAAGATTCAAGATATCGGGAACTCTCTTCCCTAAGCTTGATGAGATCGACTCTCTTCCACACATGCAAAGAGGTAAGATCCATGAATTTTTAGATCATTGTGGATTAGGATTCTTGTTGAGGGAAGATCCGGGTACTTACCCTATAATGGTCAAGGAATTTATGTGTACATTTAGTGCCAAATGGGTTGATGGAGATATAGATGAAGGCATGGTAGATGGTCGGCGTAGGTATGGATGGGATGGAACTTTAGACTAGGAGATAGATGGTGGAGACTTAGGGAGGATGAAGTAAGGGAGATCCTAGGTATGGAGGATAACCTTCCTAGTGCCACAAGCAATGATGATGAGGTAGGAAGTGTTGCGGGAGTCTATCCTAGGAATGATCCCCTTAGAAGGAATCGGTTTTGGGAGGAGATCACCAAAAGGATAGAAACATTTGTATCTCCCGAACCATCCACTATGATTTGGCTGAGGAGGTATAAGGTGATACATAGACTTGTCTCTATGGCTATCTTTGTGAGAAAGGATAGAGGAAGGCATGTCTACAAGCATGACTTGGATTGCATGAGGTTGATCAAGGAGAGGAAGAAGATTGACTTGGTACAAGTGCTCACAAGACAATTTGAAGATTACCAAAAGCCAAATGCTAAGGCAAAGGCTTTAGGTGGCGGAACTATCATCACTTGGACTGCCATACACTTAGGATTCTCCGTGGACCACTTCCCTCCCGTACGCAAAGAGGTACTTGATGTTAGGAGAATGCGACAAATGCACATGATTGAATGGGGGAATGATCGGTGGGTTGTAATGCCTTTTCGTCCTTTACGTGCGGTAGAGCAAGTTACAAAAAGAAAGAGAGGAGAAGGACCTTCCAACCGAATCCGTACTCCAAATGACTCACCTCCTAATCAAGACCAAGAACCTCATGCTAACTATGCTCACTCCCCTAGCTCCTTCCACTCCGCGGCCTCTTACATCCCTACATACCATTCCTCACCCCACCACTTTCCTCCTTATTCCCTCCATCTACACCCATACACTCTACACCCTATCACCCTCATCCACCACAACAAAGCCATTACCCACCACATACCGTTGATGAGGTCTATGAGAGAATAGTTGCCTATGGCTCCTACGCTCAAGACATGGCTAATTGGCAAGGAGATATGATGTCACATCTCTTTGACCAACTAGACCTCACGGGGTATAGGGCACCTCCTCAACCCAATGACCATTACTATACTTCCCATGCTCCATAAGAAGATGTGGAGGATGATAATGAAGAAGAGGAAGATGATGATGACGATGAAGACCAAGATGATGATGATGATGACTATGATGAGGATGATGTGTAGGAAGCACACTATGCTTATTGCTTTCTTGTTTGCATATTTCACTCTTGCTAGTATTTTGTGGTGTATTATCTTATGAGTTGAACTTGCTACTCTTTTGTGTGTTTCCTTTGAGGTTATTCAAACTTTATGTTTATTGTTATCTTGGATGTTTTATAAGATTTAATAACTTCTTATCTCATCCCATGTGTTTGGTTTGGCTTATGTTATGATTTGTTTCACCATCTCAGTATCTTTCACCTTCTTGATATCCTTATGAGTTTAGGTTTAAGTCAAAGCCAAACATGCTTGAAAAGCAAAAAGAAAAGCACATGGAGCAAGCATGGATGTATACTAGTCTTCCTTCACACGAGAGAAGTTTCTTGATCCCTATTTATGGTTTACTTGATTGCTTTGGGACTAAGCAAATTTTTAAGTGTGGGGTGGGGTAGTATGCATGCATTCATACTTTTAATCTTTCATTTCATCAATCATTGATCACATTTGAGCATAGACATTTGCTTGACATATCACTTTCATCCTACATTTTTTATGATAATTTGAAAAACAAGGTTGCTAAGCTTGAGATTACACTTGTGAGCATGGATTTACAAATTTGTTCATTGATCATGATAATTTGGGATGATTGGAATTCCTAGCTTGTGCCACTTTTTCATGAATTGACATCTAAGCTAGCTTGCATATATGCCGAATTCTTGTTTATTGGACACATTGTCAAGTTTAAGTGTGGGGTTAACACCAAAGCTCACTCTATAAATTTCTACTTCAAAAAAGTAAATAAAAGAAATCCTAGTGCAAGTGCCGGGGGTTAGGAAGGTAAGTTCCCCCTCGAAAGTACTTGTATAAGCAAAAAATGTGTTTTATGGAAATGTTATTCAAGTGCCGGGGGTTAGGAAGGTAATTCCCCCCCAAAAGTACTTGAATAAGCAAAAAAATAAAAATAAAAAAATAAAAAAATAAAAAAAATAAAAAAATAAAAAAAAAAAATAAAAAAAATAACAAAAATAACAAAAATAAAAAAAATAAAAAAAAATAAAAAAAATAAAAAAAAATAAAAAAAAAATATATAAAAAAAATATAAAATAAATATAAAATAAAAATAAAATAAAATAAAATTAAAAAATAAAAATAAAATAAAAATAAAAATAAAAATCAAAAATAAAAATAAAAATAATAAAAATAATAAAAATAAAAATAAAAATAATAAAAATAAAAATAATAATAATAATAAAAGAGAAGTTTGAATGGTAACTCGCATTAACTCTTGATTTTGTGCCCCTATGCATAGTGTGAGTGTATTTGCAAGTTGAGATTGTGCATTTACTTGGTTAATTTGTCTATTTGGATGACCCTTGTACTTCATGGCGCCACAAGTGAGAATTCTATGTCTAGCTATGATAGAGCACTTTTGTTAGGGGAAGTATCATGTGGAACCCCCCTCTTTCCATGGATCCATGGATCCCCCTTCATCACCGTTGATTGCATTTTTTGTGTGCACCAGATTGTGCCACGTGTTTGCATTTTTGAAATGCACATGTGAGTTGCACATGACAAATGCACACGTGAGTTGCACATGCTCATTAATGCGCTGACACAATCTGGTGCGTTCAAAATGCAAACAGTAAATGCAATCAACGAATGCAAAGAGGGATTCATGGATCCATGAAAAGGTGGGGGTTCCACATGATACTTTCCCCACTTTTGTATGCTGTTTTGAGTCCTTTACACTACTTAGTTTCTAACATATTTAGTATAAGATTACGCTTTTGGTGTAGTTTTGTATCTCAGGTTTACCACAAGAGTTAGAACAAAAGTGCAACAAGAAGACTGAATCTCGGAACAAAAGACAACAAAGTTGACAAGAGTCAAAAGACCAACGAGCGCGCGAGAAGTGTGGCGCGCGAGTACAAGTCGTGCAGAGCAGAGCAAAATGATGATGTCAGCAATCAACGACAAATCCGGAGCGATGACGTCATCACGCGCAAAGAATATTTCTAAGTTTGGATTTTGGAGATAAAGATATTTCCAAGTCTGATTTTTAGAGATACAGATGATTTCCAACATATTTTCTTGCCTAATTATTCGTGGAAACCCTTGAAGGCAAGAGTATAAATACAAAGCATGAATGAAATCACAGACATGCGCATATAGAGGCGACTAAGAACGGAATTCAAACCTAGCTGCGAGCGCTGTGCGCGCAAGCTGCCGACGCGAGCCATACGATGCGTCAATCAGATTTGTTGTGTTATTCTAGTTGTTCAATATTAATTCTTGAGATGTATACATTCAGTATGTCTAGCTAACTTACTAAATTTGGTTTGGATTCAGATTTATGAATGACATGTTTTGAGGTTTTGTTCTTAATTGCATGATAAGTTTAGTATTATTATTCCAAGCTCAATTGCATGATAATTAGGTTAGATGATTAAGCGAAGCCTTGCACCGCAGACTTAGCTGTTATCTATTGTTGAACTATCAGAAGTATGTGACTGTAAATGATAGGAGTAACACTAGAATAGTTAATCACTACCTTGACTGGATTCGTAGTTAATTAGACTAGACCGAGTAATAGTATCATATGGACTTTGACCGGAATGTATGTGTAGGTTATTAAGCTTTGACCGGACTTTAACCTACGTGGACATTATATCATGTATCTTTAGTGACCGATGATGAACATAGAATTCATAGTGAAGAATCTGAACCAAGCTCATCTCTGTTTTTATTGACATCTTTATAACTGCCTTCTGATCGTGCGCCAGTACTACTTGCGCAGCTGTTTCTTTTCTTCTACTTGCTCGTACTTACAAAACCCCATTTTAGTTGTAGATTGAAGACGACTTCTCACCGTTCCCTGTGGATTCGACCCCTGACTTACCTAGACTATACTAAGGAGGAGAGGGATAAATTTGCAGCACTCAACGACATGCTCGTCAAGGTATTAATTGTCTATGTCTAAACTCCTCTTCTCTTATGGATCATGACGTGTAGTCCTGAGAATGAGTTTAATGTCATGAGCGTGTGTACTTGTCCTTTGCAAGCATAAGTGATTGGCTAGACAAACTTCCATGAATGCTAAAATTCTCTTTATGAGTTGTGTGATGACAAGAAGCATAAACAATGGCTTTGGTAAATTCTAGCTATGATGGAAAGATTGTTAAATGTTGCTTGTGAAGAATAACATGATTCTCGAAATTTTTGTGTTATATGAATGAATTAATTTCCATGCTTGCTACGAGTTAAAATGCTTAAAATCTTGCTTAGTTGCTTCTTGATTGGTATGCATTGTTAATGGATGATTGTGAACGGGATTTGTGAGTACTCCCTCTTGGAAAACTCTCACGAGACTACAACTCGTCCTCTAGGGCAGCCTAGAGGTTTAAAGGCTTGATGCATACGCTAAATGCATCCGTGATTCCTACGAAAGTGAGTTAGGAGTAGTTTATAGCTTGCATTTCATTTCTTAGGTTTATAACTTTCACTTGGTGCTTGATTTTCACTCTCATATACATTGATTGATCTTTGAAATCTATGAGTCCTATCTTGCATCATTTGCTCTATTCATGCTAACTTGTTCGGGACGAACAAGAATTAAGTGTGGGGTGTTTGATAAGTGTGCAAATTCGCAAGTATTTGTACACTTCTTATGCTTGATTCTTGCTAGTTTTCGATTATTTTGTGAAGAATTTGATACTCTTTTGTGTTTTATGCAGATTTTATTCAAACTTTATCAAAGAGAGTACAAAGCACAAAATGGAGCAAAATGGATGAAAATTCAAGTCAAGTGCCCAAGAGGAGATTCTACTCTCCCGAGCAAACATCAAGTCCAACCGAGCAAGTCCCAGAAGGTGGCGAGCAGATCAAGTCAGCCGAGGAATCTGAGCCAAAGTGACCAGAGATCACCTCGGCCGAGCAGAAATTCCCATGTAAATCTGCTCGGCCGACCAAGTTGCAACCCTCCTCGATGCTGCACAAGATGGTCCATGAAGTTGCTCGGCCGACCAGCAGGGGATTACACCTGAAGGATCAAAGAAAGCTGCTCGGTCGAGGACAATTCTGCTCGGCCCAGGAGTCATCAAGGATTGATACAAGAGTGCTCAGTGAGTTTTCCTCGGGCCGAGTAAATCTGCTCGGGCTGACCAAAGCAACTGCCGAGCACAAGTTGGTCAGCCGAGGACCAAACGCGCCATTCAAACCTGCTCGGCCAGAGGAATTCAAGTCGGCCGAGCAGATTTTCCCCCAATTATTCTGCTCGGCCGAGGTCATTTTTGCTAGGGAGAGGACCACAGTATATAAACTTTTTGACATTTCAAACTCGGGGCCTTGACTTCGGACTCGACTCAAAACCCTAGAAATTTGATTTTTGAAGATCAAGAGCTTTTGTGGAATTGAAGACTTTGGAGTGAAGATCAAGCATCAACATCTCCCATACTACTCTAGTTTGCAATTAATTTCATGTTTTCATACATTTCATTGTTGTTTCCTTCTTAGTTAGTATGAGTAGTGAGTAGTGGGTTAGGGATCCTATGGATCCCTAGGTTGCATGCATGTATTTGGATGATGATTAATTTGTTATGCAATGAATTTTGATATGAATTTTGTGCATTGGCTACATCTATTAAATGTTGCACATTAAGTGTTTGTTAAAATGCTTAAGTGTAATTAATTGAACCTAATCAATGATATATGCAATGAAAGTTGATATTAAGTTGATTAGATAGCCTTGCATGAATAATCTACTTTGATCTTGACATGAAAGTGTAGGATTGAGTAGATGACTAGTTTACTTGACTAGGTGATGTAACTCTTCCAATAGATTGAAAGATTGAGGAAGAGTCCATTACCTAAGGGAGTGCCAATAGATTGAAAGATTGAGGCCTCCATTTAGATGAACCTCTTAGTCCTAAGGATGGAATGAAAGTTGAACTTAGGATTAATGTTCATAAATAAACTAGTCTAATCAAGTTCTATTCATTAAATGTTGCATGATTGATTGTCATCACCTTATATGCTAAAGCCTAGGGACCATAGATCCTTAATCCTTTTAGTTTGCATATTAATCTTTCAAAATATCACAAACTCTTACCAATTCCCCAAACTTTTATGTTAGGCAATTCTTAAGTAGTAAAAACTAGTTGATTAATTCTAGCTCATCTCTAGGGATTCGACTCTAGGTTTCCTAGATATATAAATTTTATTTGCGTGTTAGGACATAAAATCTCCACTTATTACACACGTAAACTACTTTGATCGGATTCGTGGTTAATTA
>QZGG01001176.1:0-89023 GCA_006409495.1 Sedum album
TCACAAAATCGGTACTTTAACTACTTCAAACTCAAAAATCAAACACTTAACTGATTCTATTTTTTTAAACACTAAAAGCAACCACCAAACACACAATCATAAAATCAAATATCCAATAACATCCAAATTGAGAATCTAGAGAATTTGCAATACCCAAATCGAAGATGCAACCCGAATTTCAAATCTGAAAGCTTTAAACAACAAGCGTCCGATGAACGTCGCCGGAATTCTACGTACGAACCCTAAACCTGAATTAGAGCTCCCGCAGAGATGGTTTAGGGTTTATGCATAAATCTTTCAAAATTACAAATCAGTCCCCTTACTATTATAATTTACAGTTTATAGGCCTGCATCAAAAAATAGTCCGACAGTATATCATTTTTATGAAAACAACGTTCAAATAGCAAAGAAACTTAAGGTACAAGTATTGATAAATCATTGTTCATTCAAATATGAAGATGGAAAACTTTTATTTATCGTCCGGTCTCGTACATTTTGCAGATTTTTTTTATTAATATGGACTGAAAATCGTTAAGAATTTACAATAAGTGAAAGTTTCTATCATTTTTGTGAGTCAGGTAACTCTTGGAATTGCTATTACTTGCAGGGGATTGAGTTTCCGATTTGTGAAAACAGCAGTATTATGTTGGTCCTCTTCGCCGTCAACTAATTTCCATTCAAACTCCTGCACGAGTCTACCGATCGCTGACGTAGATATCAGCATTGTCTGAAGAGCACCTGCACACACCCTTTTTCCAGCTCCAAATGCCATAGTTGAGAAAAGATCAGCTGTATCTAACTTTCCTTTTAGAAATCTATCCGGGTTCCATTCCTCCGGATTTTCCCATGTATTCTTATCCATGTTGCACGCGTCTAAGTTAATAGCGATCTGCCAACAAAAACAAAAATATTTGCATTTCTTAGATCGTACGAAATGAATATAATTTCAGTAGGGAGTGTGAACCTGAGTGCCGGCGGAGATGTGGAAGCCGCCTATTTCTGTGTCTTCGTGTACATATCTTGGAGTAATTACAGGCACAGGCGTGTACCTTCTTAAAGATTCTTGAAAAATTGCACTAAGGTAATGAAGCCGCGATAAATCATCTTCTGAAACTTTTTTATCACCACAAACATTCTGAATTTCCTCGAACAGGCGGTCTTGGCAGCTTGGGTTCTTAGTGTTATGGTAATCTTATTGTATGGAATGATTTTAGTCATAAGTGTGAAAGAAAGTACTTATGGAAAGATGTGATTCAAGTTGATTGCAAGAATATGAGACGAGGAGTAAATCGTGGAGCAAATGGAGTGGTGACCGTGTGTATAAATGTATGGCATGATTGAGAAATTAAAATATCTTATTTTTGCACCACCATTCTTCTCTGAGTCTTGTTCTCTTTTGCAAGTCATTCTTGTTTTGTGCTAACATTTGGTATCAGAGCAAGGTTTGTGATGACGCAAGAGGGTGAAACATCAATGGTGACAACTGGGAGAGTCACGACGAGAGGTGGTGGAGTGCCAATTCAATACCCTATGTTGAATGATACTAACTACGGGTTATGGGCCGTCAAGATGAGGATCATTTTACGCTCTCTTGGTGTATGGGCGGCAATCGAGGGCGAAGCACTGGTTGATGAGGAGAAAGACCAGGGCGCTCTGGCTGCCATTTCTCAAGCCGTACCAGATTCAGTGATGATGGCCATTGCCGAAAAGGAAACGGCAAAAGAAGCATGGGAAGCCATTCGAGAAATGCGTGTTGGTGAGGATCGTGTCAAGAAGGCGCGAATTCAAGTGCTGAAGAGGCACTTTGATAGAATGATTATGGAGGATTCTGAATCCATCTATGGGTTTTCACAAAAACTCACATCCATGGTTGGAGAGTTGCGTACTCTCGGAGCAGAGGTGAAAGATTGCATTGTTGTAGAAAAATTATTCAATGCTGTTCCTGATAAGTTCTCACAGATTGTTGGTATCATTGAACAATGGGGTGATGTATCAACTATGTCAGTGACTGAGGCTATTGGCAGGCTACAAGCATTTGAGGAAACCATGAAAGGTAGGAGACGTGATAGTGGGGAAAGAGATGCAGATCAATTAATGCTCACTCGTGTGCAGTGGGAAGCTTTGCAGAAAAGGAAAGGAAGAGTGGGGAAAACAACAACAAAAACTTATGAAAAAAACGTGTGTGAGCAGAGGTAGAAGAGGTCGAGGTCATGGAAACGGTGGTGGTCGTGGAGAGATCAATAATAGAAGGACTTATCGCAAGTTGACAAGTCAAGGATTAAATGTTACAATTGTGAGGAGTATGGCCACTTGAGTCTGAATGCACAAAATCAAAGGAAGCAGCACACTTACTTGAAGAATGTGATAATGAAGAGCCTGCATTGCTAATGATTGAAATGAATGAATTGGTAACAAACAGTGAGAAGGGGATGGTGTTGCTCAATGAAGAACATGTTAAACCAAAGTTTAAAGTTGGAGAAAAATGCATTGGTGACTCATGGTACTTAGACAGTGGGGCGAGTAATCATATGACCGGGTGCGAAAGCGTATTCAAATCTCTTGATAAATCGGTGAAAGGAAGTGTCAAGTTTGGTGATGGCTCATTGGTGGACATACAAGGGTGTGGAACAATACTTGTTCAAGGATTCACCGGAGAACACAAGGTACTCACAAACGTATATTATATTCCTCAACTTCGCAGTAATATCATCAGTATTGGGCGACTTGATGACAGTGGATGCAAATCAGTATTTGAGAATGGGACTCTGAGCATTTTTGATAAAGAGAGGAAGTTGTTAATTAGAGTGCAGAAGTCCGTAAACAGGTTGTATGTGTTACAATTGAACAATGTTCAACCAGTGTGTCTCATGTCAAGATATCAAGAGAAGGAATGGTTGTGGCACGCAAGATATGGACACATAAACTTTCGAGCAATGAGGGATCTAGCCGCGCTTAAGATGGTTGAGGGCTTGCCACATATTGATCATGTTGATCAGCTTTGCGAGGCGTGTCTGGTAGGAAAACAAAAGCGCAATCCATTTCCTCAAACATCATCATACCGAGCTGGAAAACCGTTAGAGCTACTACATGCGGACTTGTGTGGCCCGATCACCCCACCTACGCACGCTGGTAATAAGTATTTTTTATTGGTTGTTGATGATTTTTCGCGTTACATGTGGATTTCATTACTTGCTGCGAAAAATGAAGCATTGGCTGGATTTGTGAAAATTAAGACAAGACTTGAAGTGGAAACAGAGAGTAGGATCAAGGCCCTTCGCACTGACCGCGGAGGTGAGTTCTTGTCAAATGAGTTCACTGCACTATGTGACAAGTATGGAATAAAAAGGTTCCTAACCGCACCGTACTCACCGCAACAAAATGGCGTAGTAGAACGAAGAAATCAAAGTGTTGTTGGTACAGCGAGAAGTTTATTAAAGAACAAAGAAGTACCTGGAAAGTTTTGGGGTGAAGCTGTGGCGACCGCAGTGTATATCTTGAATCGGGCTCCTACTAAAAGTGTGAAAGCAGTGACTCCATATGAGGCTTGGCATCAAAGAAAACCAACCGTCCGTCATTTCCGAATTTTTGGCTGCGTTGCTCACATCAAGGTGACATATCCGAACCTTAAGAAACTAGAAGACAGAAGCATTGCTGTTGTATTTATAGGTTATGAAGCTGAATCCAAGGCCTATAGATTCTTTAATCCAAATACCGGAAAATTGATAATAAGCCGAGATGCGATATTTGATGAGGAAAAGAAGTGGAGTTGGAACTATGATAGCCATGTCGAGCCTAATCATGTCACGTACAATGAGGTGAGTCAAACAAATGACACATTCATTTTGGAATCTGATGCTAACTCTCATACAGGTGATGAGACACAAAGCACAGAAACTGGAGTTGATCCTACTACACCCATAAATGCATATGATGATGAACGAGAGCCAAACTTGTCAAGTGTTGCTGCCAATGTAAATGACACAAACACGCCTACGTCGTCCTCTGAAAAACCAACACGTTATCGGTCCCTTCAAGAGCTATACGATACTACTACCGAGATGGAAGGATACCCTGATGATGTGTGCCTGATTGCTTCAGAGGAGCCAACAAACATTGATGAAGCCATGGAAAATGAAAGTTGGAGAATAGCCATGAGAGATGAGTTGAACTCCATTCAACAAAACAGAACGTGGGAGCTAGCATCTCTACCTACAGGCCACAAGGCAATTGGCTTGAAGTGGATATTCAAGGTAAAGAAAAACCCTGAGGGAAATATTGTGAGACATAAGGCTCGGTTAGTCGCAAAAGGATATGTACAAAGGCAAGGGATAGATTTTGAAGAAGTATTTGCTCCAGTCGCGCGACTTGAAACAGTGAGATTACTTATTGCCATGGCAGCTCACGGAAACTGGGAAATACATCATATGGACGTGAAAACAGCGTTCTTAAATGGCGAGATAAGCGAAGAAGTGTATGTGATGCAACCACCAGGCTTTGTTGATGCTAAGAGGCCACACTCAGTACTAAGGCTCAAAAAGGCTCTTTACGGCTTGCGGCAAGCTCCGCGAGCATGGAACTCCAAACTAGATAAAAGTCTTATGTCACTTGGTTTTGAAAAGAGTTGTGTTGAGGCGGCAGTATACAAGAAGATACATAATGGATCGGTGTTGATTGTGGGTGTATATGTAGATGATTTGATCATTACAAGCTCGGAGGTGCAGAGCATTATAGACTTCAAGAATCAGATGAAAAGGATGTTTAGTATGAGTGATCTTGGGTTACTAACTTACTACCTGGGTATTGAAGTGAAGCAAACTGCCCATGAAATAACTTTGTGTCAATCTAACTATGCAGAAAGAATTGTAGAACAAGCTGGAATGAAAGGTTGCAACCCCAGCCAAACACCCATGGAGCATCGCCTTAAACTATGCAAGAAAGGTGAAGGCCCTGATGTCGATGCCCAAAGGTACCGTAGTATTGTTGGGAGCTTGCGATATTTGGTAAACACTCGACCTGACATTGCTTTCGCTGTTGGTCTTGTAAGTAGATTCATGGAATCACCAAGTAGTCAACACATGGCTGCCGTGAAACATATTTTAAGGTATGTTAATGGGACTTTGAACTTTGGTTGTTATTATGAGAAGACGACCAGTAGAAGAGCTAGACTTATTGGTTATAGTGACAGTGATTTGGCTGGAGACATTGATGACAGAAAGAGTACAACAGGTACTGTTTTCTATTTGGACACCAGCTTGATAACATGGGTGTCACAGAAACAGAAGATTGTGGCATTATCGTCTTGCGAAGCTGAGTACATTGCGGCAGCAACCGCTGCGTGTCAAGGAATATGGCTTGCCAACCTTGTAGGGGACTTGATCGGAAAGGCACCAGAGAAGTTTACGTTGAGGGTTGACAACAAGTCGAGCATAGCACTGATGAAGAACCCAGTTCTCCATGAAAGAAGTAAACACATCGAGAGGAAATATCACTTCATTCGTGAATGCGTGGAAAATGAGAAAATTGAGGTGGAGCATGTATGTACTGAGGAACAAAGGGCGGACATCCTAACCAAGGCTCTTGCACGTATCAAGTTTTTAGAAATGAGAGATCAGCTCGGAGTGAGAGACGTGAGGACTGCACAACAAGATTAAGGTGGTGAATTGTTATGGTAATCTTATTGTATGGAATGATTTTAGTCATAAGTGTGAAAGAAAGTACTTATGGAAAGATGTGATTCAAGTTGATTGCAAGAATATGAGACGAGGAGTAAATCGTGGAGCAAATGGAGTGGTGACCGTGTGTATAAATGTATGGCATGATTGAGAAATAAAATATCTTATTTTTGCACCACCATTCTTCTCTGAGTCTTGTTCTCTTTTGCAAGTCATTCTTGTTTTGTGCTAACACTTAGCAAGCATATACATAGCCCATTCTGTAGTAACTGATGGAGCATCGGACGATTCCATTATCGCTTCCCAAACTAAGTTTCCAACTTCTTCACCAGAAAGATCTTTTGCGTTCGATAATAAGTAGCCAAGATAACAGTAAAGTTCCTGTCATTGAACATTTTAGTATATTCCTTGCACCATAACATTTTAAAACACTATTAGGTGTTGAAAAAAGTACCTTGCCTTCGGAAGGGCGTTCGTTCTGATACTTTATCATCGCTTTGATCACTGCATTTCTTTCGTGAAACTAATCGAATCATATTTTTCTTGATACTTTTGTATGGAATCCAACTGAGGTAAGGAAAGAAATCTCTCCAGTCCACCTCAATTGCAGCTTCCATTAAATCAGTTATCAAGATTTTGTACATTTCGTCTTTTGAAATACTTGTTCCAAATTCCTCAACATATAATGTGTCCACATCATTTCCTACCACCTGCAAAATTTCAATGTAGAAACTCAGCTATGTAAGACTGCACTCAACATTTTTAAGGATACCCACCGTGGCGAAGATATCCTGACCTGTCGGATGGAAAATGAAAATATTTCTGAGTCAAAAATTTCTCTATAATTTGCAGCTTCGAATGGTCTGTCCTTTGCATCAGCACGCAGTCTCTTACAAATGTTGTCCATCATTATATCCCGATGGCAACGATTTTGCTTCTGAAAGTTCTCGACGAGAATAAGTATAAGAGATAAAAAGTTATTAGGAATTTAGAAAAAAGTACCTGTGCATTGGAGCCTAACATGCTCTTAACAATGTGTCGTTTAACCGTCTTGTAGAAGTTGTTGTAATCACTAAGCAAAATCATACACTTATTGCAGGTGAGGATGGTCAGTGCAGTTGACAACTTTCTTGTAAAAATTGATGAATGCCTTGTGATCATAGCCTGTTTCAACTCATGCAGGTATTTTACACATATTTCAACATATAGAGGTCAAAAGACGATATACTATGCATCTAACCTCTTTTGCAACATCAGTGTTGTTGAGAACAACGATAGAGCTAGCACCGAGCTTGATTGTATAAACCGGTCCATAACTCTCCGACCATTTACTAAATGTCTTATGCGGTTTTTTCTCTTTTAGCTGCAACAAATTCCCCAATATCGGCACTCCTGGTATCCCTAAAGATATCAACACAAAAAGAACTTCCATCAGGCCAGTAACAAATACGGTACTTATATGACCGAAGAAAATATTTACCAGGCGGAGGTGGGAGTTTCGACAGTTTACGCGTCAGTGAAACTTTCCAAACTGTTCTTGTAAGTAAAAGTAGCAAAAATGCACTGCTTAAGGCTGCAGAGATACTTGTTAGAGGTAGTAATTCTTTCGTTGCCTGAAAGAAATAAGCAGTGTCCATATTTTCCGACTTTCGAGTAATACCTTCAGTTATATTAACTAGGGAAGATCGAAGTATATATACTAAAAAAGGTGCCAAACTGCTTAGAATGTGATTTTAACACAGCCAACTAGTTTAGGTATGATTTGATGTTTTGTTCATCGCGTAAGTTAGGAAAGTTAGCTATAAGTACTTATCAGTTTTGATCGCATTTTGTCAAATGTTTCCTCGTTACTATTCGAACCATGAACTGCAAACCATTCCTATGACACCAGATTTTTTGGATACAGATCAGAGTGCTTTTGCGTATTGATGAACTGTTTTTAGGCTGTTGATCCACAAAATCCTAGCTCTAACGCACGCACATAGAGTTTAAAGGGTTCAGCCAATACGACGTATTTTAATTGTTGTGAAGGTTGGAAAATATCGTTTTGACTCGCAGTAAATAGTTATCACAGCAACATATTTAATATGCAAGAATATGGACTAGTGCGGATTCATATTAACCGCTCGGTGCGATGTCGTTTTGAGTAGTAAGCGATTGTTACTAGAGAGAAGCTAAATTTCGTTGACCTTCAGAAATCGAAAAAGTCAATGACAGAGGCGGAGGTGCCGGAGTGTCCGGTATGTTTACAACCGTTCGACGACGACGCAATCCCACGCGTGCTTCCGTGTGGCCATTCAACATGCGAATCGTGTATTAAACAACTCCCTCAACCCTTTCCCAACACTATACGCTGCCCTGCTTGTACTCAACTCGTTAAACTCCCTTCGCACGGCGGCCCCTCCGCCCTTCCTAAAAACATCGATCTACTCCGCTTCATTAGTGATAACAAAGATGGCAGTGTTTCGTCTCGTTTGACGCCGCGATCGCCTCGATTCATGCGGTGGTTGTGGTCTGAGGAGTTTGATTTGGTATGGAAGGGTTGGATTCTTCCGGAAGATTCGGTTTTGGTTGAGACGTGTGAGATGGGGTTTTGTATAGGGAAGATGGTGAAAGAGAATCGGAAGGTTAGTTTGGTTAGGGTTTGTTGTGTGGTTGAGTGTGAAAAGGATGGTGTGTTTGAGCTTAGTTACTTTGCTAGGGTTATGGTAGCTTTGAAGGAAATGGATGATGGAATGAGGGATGAATTGAGGTTGGTAATGAAGGTGTGGTCGAGAAGAAATTGTTTGGTGAGTGAGGTTTATGGATTTTGGTATTGTAAGGAGGATGGATTTGTATATTTGGTATGTGAGCGGAAATGTGGGAGTTTGTTTGAGAGGATGGGGGAAATTGGTTACTGTTCTGCAGGGAGGAATTTCGGGTTTGGAGTGATGGGGATGGAGTTGTGTGAAGCTTTGGAAGGTTTGCATTCGGAAGGGTTAGTTTTAGGTAGTTTAGGTAACAGGTGTTTAGGGTTCGATGAATTTGGACATCTTCGTGTGGATTTGAGTGGTGTATTGGTGTGTGGGCGTAATGTGAGTAGAATTGTTGCTGAGGCCGTTGCAGGTAAGGATAAGACTGACGAGACAGTTATAGTGCCGATTTATTTTAACTTACTGAAAGAAGGGATATTTATTGGGCCTGAAGTATTTATGGAATTTGTGCTGCGTGAGAGTGTTATCGTGGAATGTGATAGCCAGAGGTTCTCCGTTGGGCATGCGTCAGATGTCTGGTCAATGGGATGTTTGGTGATTAACATTATCCTAGGGAATAATTCGTTGGAGAATGTCATTAGCGGTCACGACTCCTTTCAACCTCAAGGCGGTTTGGATTTTTTAAGTTCATACGCTGGTTGGTCCGAAAATATTAAATCACTCCTGGAAAATGCACTGGGTTCTGAACATGTTGCACTTTGCCAGATTTTATGTAAATGCATCGATTTGGATCCATATAGTCGTCCATTTGCATCTGATGTATGGAAATCTATCAAGTATTTTGTGTCAGAAGTTCCGATGAATGGCAGAACATCGAAGGAGTCCAGCAGGGAGCAGTTCAATTGTTGTGTTGCTTTAGGAAAACTATGTCAGCTACCAAAAGAAACTGATGAGAACATTATAAATACAAACAGCAATGATGAGATTAAAGCAGCTGCGAAACCTGTTACCAAGATAAGCAAAGGAATTGTGGATGGTGTGTCTTTGGGTAATTTTACAGTTGTGCATATGAAAGGCCATCTTGATAGTATTACGGGATTAGCAGTTGGAGGTATATTCATGTTTTTATAGTTGGATAGCTATTTGCGTGAATAAAATTTGTGAACATTTATATTTCTCTTCCATCCTATGCAGGGGGCTTCCTTTTCAGTTCCTCATTTGACAAAACCATCAATGTCTGGTCACTGAAGGTACAAAGAACAACTTTCATTTCTGCGTTTCACTCCAGCCCGTCTTAGAGATAATTTTTCTATGTTTTTTCCTTTAGAAACCTTTTATGGTGTAAAATGGGCAACCGTCCGCCTGTTGCTATAATGCTATCCACACATGATGATTCTGCTTCTTTCTTCACACCTTTTTGACACTAACATTGTTGTTCATGTATTCCTTTATTATTTCAGGATTTCACTCTAGTGCATACATTCAGAGGACACGAACATAGAGTCACTGCTGTAATATGCGTAGAAAAGGATCAACCACTTTGCATAAGTGCTGATAGTGGTGGTGGCATTTTTATCTGGGACATCAGCAGCCCATTTGACCAGGAACCATTGAAAATATTGTATGAGGAGAAAGACTGGCGCTATACTGGTGTTCATTCACTTGCTGTTCATGGAACTGAATATCTCTATACTGGCAGTGGGGACAAAACGATCAAAGTGTGGTCGTTAAAGGTACTTGGTCATATCATATTGACTATATACCAACTTTTTGCAACTCCTGTTTTGACCTTTTGTCTTTCTTCAGGATTTCTCCTTATTGTGCACATTGACAGGTCACAGATCTGTGGTCTCTTGCCTAGCCATTAGTCATGGAGTTCTTTATAGCGGAAGTTGGGATGGAACTGTTCGGTTATGGTCGCTGAGTGATCATAATCTGTTAACCGTATTAGGGGAAGATATGCTGGAAAGTGGGAGCTCAGTCTTGGCTCTGTCTGTTTTTGATGATTTGTTGGCCGTATGCCAAGAGAACGGATGTGTCAAGGTTGTTGCTCTAATTCCTTAAACTCTTTTTTAGACTGGTTCTGGTCCTGGTTTTTAATGCCTTTAGAGAGGCTTGTATAAGATATAAAAGTGGTTACAATCTTCTTCGTCTTTAGATATATATTTTCTGATTCTCATGCATCTTACTCTTATGTGTATACAAACTAGATAATTCTGTCTAATGGACAAAATTGAGAGAATAATAAGGATTTCGGACAGGAAGCTCATTAAAGAAATTAATGAACTCGTCTTATGTCTTTATTATCAGTGCTGATTTGACTATCTTTTTCCGCAGTCTACGCTTATACACTGAGAAATATACTAAATTAAGAATATGCAGATGTGGAAGAGTGATGTGTTCAAACTAAGTCTGGCGGCTCATAAAGGGGCAGTATTTGCTGTAAGTTTGGACAGTAAATGGCTCTTTTCAGGAGGCTGGGACAAACTGGTGCATTTACAGGTAAATCATCCATAACTGTGTACTTTAACATAAATTTCTATAGATCTGAGCTGGAACATGTCCAACCATTTCCTTGTAAGTTGTAGCAAATATAATATTGTGAAAGCTGACCCTCTTCCTACACATCTCCTAAAAGTGTTGTTATTGATACTTGCTGCATTTGTTCTCGCTGAGCTTCACCATGAGCCTACTACATATTGAGAATGAATATTTTATCCTCATCGACTCTTTTCTGCAAAATTAACATCGGAGTGAATCTTGTTCCCAGGAGATATTGGACGATAGTGCCCAAATGGAATTCAGATCATTGGGTGTTCTTTCTCCAGAGTCTGTCGTAACATCTCTTGTATGCTGGGAAGGGAAGCTTCTGGTTGGCTGCGCTGATAGATCAATAAAGGTGTCCAATCAATTATTTTATGTTTTTAGATGTGGCTTAGGTTATTTTGCTTGGTACTACAATTTATTACTGCACATATATTGTTATCATGTTGTTGAGTTAGTTAAAAGGCAGAATCAGTGTTTCATTTCTCAGAAAATATGTATTTGTTTAATTCTCAGGCATATTACTACTCCGGCTAAGCTCCCTCTTGTGGCTGTTCAAGATCAACAACTCAATGGGCATAAATCTTACAGATATGCTAATGAAGTAAGATTCCATTTATAAATGGTTGTGTCATATGTGAGTGGTTAAGATGGAGGAAAATCTAGTTTGATAGTTACTGTTGACACACTTTTGTACTTATGACTGGTATCATACCTGTAAATAATTAGTCAAAAAAGCCTAGTAGTGTATAAAACCAAGTTACATCATCAAGAAGTTCACAGAATCCTTTGTATGTATTAATAATCAGTTCAAAAACTGGAAATTGCAGACAAGTTTTGTTTTTGTAATTTACCTTTTACCTTAATTATGTTTAGCTACTACATTCACATGGTAACATTATAAATATCATTTACTGTTTAAATACAAAAGTTTAAATCCAAGACTGTATATGAGTCAAATTTTACTGGTCAAACTGTAAAGAAAATATGACCATTAATATTATTTATTTAGCATTGACTGCAGTAAGAGTACCTCACTAGGTATATAATGTACATACTATCCATACCCTCCTAGCAGTATACTCTAATTAGTACTTATTACATACAGTTTCTCAAAAGCTCTAAATCTCACAAATGGCTGCATCCTCTTCGAAGAAATTATTCGCTCTTGTACTCGTTTGCATCGGTCTTCTGAGTGCCAGTTTAGTTCCAACAACTACAGGTCTGATGAGCATATAACTTCTGTTAGGATTATTTCCAGAGTTCTTTTTTATACTGCTCATTTCTGATACTTGATTTTTGTTTGATCAGCTCAGTATGGTCAATGTGTTTTCATCGGAAAATGTAAAACGGACGCCGATTGCGTTACCCTTTGTCAGAAGAATGGCTATTCTAAGATAGCAAATTGCGCCACTGCTTACATGGTGGAGGGTTTAACTTGTTGTTGCACTCAAGATTGAACATTTGATATTTTTGTTAATTATTTCGCTGGCAATAAACATTTTAGTCCTCGAACTCATACGAAATTGTTAATAAGTTTCACTGCAATATCCACTGTCTTATTCATCGTATAAATATATTTTAAGAGTAAAGATCAGATAAAAATTAATATTTTCGTATATAAATAAATTCGTATATCTGCAAAATAGAAAATGGTAAAGTTATAAATACTATCATTTTTTAAATACAACAATAAATTCAAACCATAAATTATGTTTGGCATTTCAATGGATCACCAAAGTTGTTAAACTTAAAAGCCAATTTCACATTACGATGAAACTGAATTGATTTGAATCAACATTTATTTACAAAACTGTAAAGAAAATATGAAAAATAAGTTAATTTGTTTAGGATTAAATAAAAAATCTAAGGAACTCACTATATAATCTACAAGCTCTCAAAAGCTCTAAATCTCACAAATGGCAGTCTCATCTATGAAGAAGTTCTTGGCTCTAGCACTCTTTTGCATTGGTCTTTTGAATGCCACTTTAATCCCGACAACTACAGCAATTGAATGTATTTACCTCTGCTAGGCTTTTTTCTTTGAGTTATTTTTTTACAAAATGCTCAATTCTAAAGTTTTATTTTTGTGTGATCAGCTCGGTTCGGTGTATGTGCGTTCATCGGAGGATGTACAGCGGATGTCGAATGCGTCAGCCGTTGTCAGAGCCAGGGGTTTTCTGAGTTTGCTCGTTGCATACCTGGTTTCAACATTGAAGGAACTGCTTGTTGCTGCACTAAGAAGAAATAAACAGTTTTCCATATTTGATTTTTTTGTAAACATCTTTTGCTGGCAATAAACATTTTAGTTCATTTGTTGAAACTCATGCATATAATCAATGTGTATGGCTTCCATTTCGAAGTATCGATTGCTCGAAAAGTTACCAAAAGTGTGCATTCGAGTCGACCAGTACACTGTTTACCATTCTTTCTGATTGTTTATGGTTTGGCTCTGAAAGATGTCAAATTTGTTTTTTTGAATGAACAAAAAATCACAAACTTCATTTCTTCAAATCTGATAGAAACATGAAAAGTTCCTAAAAACCAAAAGACTACAACAGACCTTAATTTCTGTCTATACCAATGGCAACGTTATCTTGACATAAATGCACAGCACAGACAGCGATACATTTTGTTTAAATACGCACCAAACTTCTATCTAAAAACTATGAGGGGCCACCAGACCTCTGGTTAATTATAAGTGTCCTCCGCCACCGTGACTGCTGAAGTCCGGTGGTGGGTTTGGAAGCACGGTGAGTGCCAGCAGTCCACTCACTGCTGATGCCACTGCTCCAGCAACAAATGCAGGCAAGTTTCCACCTCCAAACATTGCATCAAATGAACCACTGGTTGCTGATACAAACATCTGCACATTACACATTGCATTTAGCACACACAATTCAAACTATATACCGAATCAGCAATAATAACCAAAATACCACCAAAAACTCCAAAAGGAAAAAACCTAAAACTTGTAAATTTCCTGCATATTCTTTCAAACATTGCTCGAAGTAGATTAACGAAAAATGTTAACGTTTTTTTACCTGTGGGACAACAATGGCTAAGTTCAACACACCCAGAGAAAGACCTGCACAAGGAAAATTCAAGACATGAATAAACTGATGGAACATATTCAGATAATACTGTAGTGTACTCACCTTGTCCCGCACCTGAAGCCTTTGAAAAGATGGATGCCAAAGCGAATGGGAGACTGTATGTCACCTGTAGATAATTGTCATTACAGAAATCAATACTCAGTTCAAAAATAATTTGTACTTGATGAGGTGTGGCGGATACTTACAGCTAGAGGAATTCCTAAAACAGCGAAAATACCAAGTGCTCCGGCCTTAATGTTGTTAGGCGGGAGCGTATCGCTACCAGTAATACCATGTGAAAGGCGGTATGATTCGGCTTGCTTGGAAACTAAAACTGTCAATGCCAAACCGACGGAGAGGATCATGTTAACACTGCCCCAAAGTACTTTCACACCGAGTTTCCTAGCGATGGGTTCCAGACCTAATGACATGAATCCCAAGACAACAGAGTTAATCATAAGTCCCAAAGCCCCGGCTCTGACTCCTGCATCATAAGCTTTTCCTTCTCCTACGACTCCGCCGTATACTTCCTTGCCCATCCAGTCTGTATCGAATAAAATGAATGGAAACCAACCGATCCAGTTCAGAGCTGTCACTAACATTAATATCCACATAGGCTTTTTCATGTCACGGAAAGACTCGATCAGCTCGCCTATGATGGGAATGGAGTTCCCATGGTGATCTGGCGCTTTATCAATAGGAACTTCCTTAACCATGGTGAGTGCAGTAGTGGTGAGGATGACCAGTAGAGCAATGGAAATAAAGAAGCAACTCTTGAGATTTGCGCAGTATACATCACACGCAACGGTCGACGAGAAGGGGAAGATGTAATGCAGCTTGGTGTAGCTTCCGGCAGCGTAACCAAGAACATTACCAACAGCCATGAAGAATGAAAACAGTGCATTTGCAGCTCGAGTTCTCTTGGGATCATCTCCTGAAAGATCTGCTAACAGGGCTCTGCATGGTCCTTGAAGCATATTGTTAGCAACATCAAGGATCCAAAATCCAACGACGAAAACCGTAACAGCTCTAGGCTTTGTATTTTTGTTTAAATCATCTCCACTTTTGTAACCAATATCAGCAGCATATCCAATAAGGAATACAGCAACTGCAACAAGCGAGGCTCCAGCAGCAATGAAAGGACGTCTACGTCCGAATCTGGAAGTGCAACGATCACTTAAGTAACCTGCAATAGGCTGGACAAGGAGACCTGAGACAGGACCACATAGCCAGATAAATGCAGCCCATTCATGAGGAACACCCAAAAGCTGACGTAAGGTGTCAGCAATGATAGCTGAAGAGCCCATCCGAATTGCACTCCTGCAGCTATGGAAGACACCAAGACAATAACCTTTAATGGTGCAGCTTCGTTGTTCTTTTCGATCTTGGGGGAATCCATTGGTACTGGGTGAGGGTGATCAATCTGCAAAGTAAAATTGACAAGTAGGTATGTAGGTGTTTGAGCGTACACTCTAAGGGCACCTTCTTGACACTTTCTGTGGTTGGCTCTAAATTTTTGCAGCTTTCAAGTGTTGTGCAAATGTGAGATGGTGGTTTTTTACGGGACACTGGAGTGGAAATCCGTGTCTTTTGGGAGCAAATGTTAAAAAGTAAACAAGACCCAAAATAGTAAAATCTCTATTATGCAAGCAATAAAGTTATACAAAGAATATATATTTCATTGATAATGGATAGTAGTGCAAATAAACATCCAGTGTGTAGTGACAACCTTTATACAAATCATCCATTTCTACAGATACTTATATGTATACTTACAACATGTATGTCATGCAGCACGTCTGTATTAACATCCTACATGAATGAGGGTCCCAGGAACGTATGATAAGCAAATATATAACATAAGAACTGGGACACTCTTCGGCTACTCTGTACAGTACTATAAAAATGCTGACTGCATAGAATATGATGCTGAGTGTGAAAGTAAAAAAGAATAGATGGCTGCAATTAAGCAGTGAATCCTCTACCTTGACTTGTCGTTTAGCCTTTACCATGCAAAAGCTTGTGCAGGGACTGAGTCTTATTGAGAGCACCATTCATCTGGAATCCATAAAAAGTATGTCGCCATGAATTTTCTGAAACGCTTCTTGTAGTCGCTAGGCGATATAATAGTGGGCATCACATTTTTGGGAACAACGAGTGAAGATTTGAGCCATGTTTCCAAATGCTTGTCCCAGGTGTACTGTCGAATGTAATCAATTATTCCACAAACAAGCTCTTTCTTTTCAGCGTCAATTCCAACAAGAAGTGAATAGTCCATCACTTGTATAGACTGCGAAGGTAAAACATACAAGAAGTTACCTATTGAGGAACAGGTGTTTCATGCATATAGTTTTCTGAGTAAGAATATTGCGATTGTACTTACATTGAGAAAAATTGTATCGTTCCAAAGAGCCCGTTCCAAACGATGTTTTTCCGTCCTACTAATATAGAGCGGAGATGATCCCATATCATTGACAAAGTTCTGGTCTAAGAAAACTTCACCAGAATTATCAGTTGCTGGGTTGAATCTTTCATGAAGAGCACCTTTAAGATCATACTGTTTGCTGATATTGTGACTGAATGTGAGATTCTCCATCACCAGCAAATCATGCTTCACCTCTTTCAGACCCTTACCTTGCTTTACAGTCACCTGCAAGTACGCACAACCAGTTGCATTGTAAGTTGTAACATCAATTACACTAGAATAAGAGTAAAGACATGATTGGTGATTGGTCATTGGACTATGGAGGAGGTAAAGAAATTTTGGAAACAAAAGCACAAAGCAAACCTGATAAATTCCAACAATTTTAGCTAAGCAGGTTGGGTTTTGCAGATCAAATGACTCGGTCATGTACTTGAAGTAATTCGGAGCAAACGTGACGAATGAATCAAACTCAGTCTTCATAATTTCCTTGACTATAAACCGATCATCAAGTGTTTTGGCAAACACAGCTCTACTCTTTCCACCTTTGGCATTCCAATTACTACAACGACTTAAGGAAGAAATATAATCATCTTCAGAGGGCATGCATCTATTTCTAAGATCACGAAATCTGCTAGCATATAGACAGACTACTGAATACTTCCCTTTCGTAGCCCCAAGTGAGATTTCAGGGTGGTCTGCCTCAAGAGACAAGAGAGATTTTAACAGATCGTGCCCATTAAAACTAGATAATCGAGATTCGTCAACAGAATAGCTGCTGAAATGTGATCCATCGGAACGTAAGGAGCTAGCTGAGGACCAAGGTGAAGTCAAGGAACCAATTTGACTCAGATGCTGTAAGCTATCATTTGTAGGTAATGACTTCTGTTTTCTGTAATCTTCATCAACATGGTCTAAATGAATGCTATGATCTTTCAACAATGCTAAAGCACAAGCAATGATGCTTGACACTTCACCCTCATGACATGTCAGCATAACATCTTTGTTTAGAGGGATATGCAACTTCTTCCCCTCCTCCATAATCAACTGATGGATGGTAGGCAGAAACTCCTGGGTGGTACCATATGTAGTTTCAAATACTGGCAAATGACCTGCCTGGAGATCGTTTATGAACTCGTGCCTAAGGTCAGAAAATGGGGTCCAGATCCATTCTTTAGAACTTACCAATGCGGGGCGGGACCCAAATATAGGTAAACTGTTTGAATCACTAGACTTATTTTCTATGGCAATCATTATGTCTCTATCCACAGACAAATCACCAGACAGCAATGAATTCTCCATGACCGGACTTTTATCATGGACATGGCAAGTAGATTCTGTACCTGACAAAGCAACATCATTACGCAGCATTTCTGAACACAATTTATCTGGCTTTTCAGCATCGTTCGCTGACTCTAGTGCTAGGTTGTTGACATTTTCCTGATTGTAAAGTGGAGCTACTCCGCCATCAGAACTTATATTCGCAGTAAATGGAATTCCTGTAACTGATATCTCATCTTCAGGTGAAGGCTTTGTCCTACAGAAATTCTGATTTAATTGCTTTTTCTTACCATCATCCAGCTCATCTTGTAAATTTTGTTTAGTTTCCCTAGTGCCAATAGTTAGATGATCAATACAGAGCAAGTCATGTAAGCGCTTCTCCCAAATGCAAGCCTTTAGCAGAAGTTCCCATTGCAATAAATTCAATTTTAAGAATATCTGGGCAGATTGGTATGGATTGTCATCATAAAGTTGTTGAATATTTTCCTGCACCGATCAAACCAAATCATGTGAACAACCGTTCACGGAAAATTTCAAACAAATAGTCCAGCTGTGTAGAGTGCAGACTGCTAAGGGCTCATGAAGAGTACAAGCTATAATCTGTTAAACCATGTTGGCACAGATCACAAGAATTTGAATCAAGGGTGATTCAAGGGATGAGTATGACTGACCTCGAATTCAAATTTTTCATCCATGAAGAGCTTTTCAACGTCAGCAAATTCTTTTACAGAACCACGTAGATGAAGGCATCGCCTACTCAGTGCAGATGCCATCTTCTGCAAATGGCTCTCGATCTCTCTAAAAAATAGAGTGCCCTTTGTACGTACCTACACGATAAATCAACAAGCTTAATAAAGAAATTGTTACAAATGATTGCAGCTTTTAGATGTCTTAAGGCGTATCAGTTGGGCCTGTTAGAAGTAAACCAGCAAAAAGCTAACAGCATTATTGATAAGGTTCACATACTTTTTTCAGTTTCATCTACAAGCTTCTCTCTCATGTTTGACTTTCTGAATACCAACATCTGAGGAGGTCTCACCACAGTGTATGTAGCAACTTCAGAAAAGCTAAACATAGCAACCATTTTACCAATTCTGTAATCCAAAGCAACCGAATAAATTACAACATAGCAGTCACAATTATTATATACAATTCTAGTGGATGATGATACAACATCTAAAAAACGAGAAAGTTTGTCTTAATGCCAGAACAAAAGACGGTATAGTACTATAGTCTCAAATAATACAGAGCCTACCTCTATATCTATAAAAGTACACATGTCCAAACGATAAACAAGGTAATACAAAAGACTCATTGATATATTTAATTTGCCTGTCATTGGCATGCAAATCACATCACTAAACATCATTTACTGTATGAGTTCCATCTTTAACCATTAGTGACGGAATAGAGTAACTATACTTGATATCTACTTTTCACTATTAATTCGGTACTTTTTGTAAACCATGCACAAAATTAACATCATGAGATTTTAAATAATAAAACTGAGTTGACTTCTCATACCCGAAGAAGGTAAAAAAATCCACGGAGAGAAAGTGCCCACACCGTCCTGAAGCACTAGTTGACGAGCACTGTGAGAAACTAAGCTTCAGAAACTTCCCAAATGATAAGTCTCGAGCAGTAGCGGAGACTGGAACTCTATATGTAGACTTAGAGATATCACCAGTTAAATAACATTTACCACATCGGGCCCACATCCAAAGTTTCCCCTCGCGTTCCCCAGGTAAACATTTGGAATCAGAAATTTGTTTCACTCGCACGGTAAGCTGCTTATTACGATATGCATAATAATAGAGGTGGGCTCCTGGCGATTCAGAGCATGCACTGCAAGAGCCAGCCTGCAAACATTTTTACTGAATGTTATCAGCAGTTACCTGTAACTTATAGGGTCATCTAACCAAGCAGCAAAAAGCATCATTCCCCAAAACACTAATGACTGAAACAAATGAAAGTAATTATAGGGAAGAAAATAAAGCTTATTCAAGTGAGGAACCTGATTGAATAGTCTTTTTTGGAAAAATTTCCCTAGTGGCACGTCTAAATCTTTGTAGAAGTTGATACGGGTGTAGTGTACTTCCTCACATACGGTCCCTTTAGATGCATTGCGAATAGACATCATAAGCAATAAACCCTCTGTATCTGAAACAGTGGAGGTGGGCAACTCACTTTGACCATCCAAGTCTATAAAGCGACCCACTTTTGCCTCCAAGGAAACCTCAAAGTCGGCCGAAATATTACGTTGCATTTCACCCGCATTACATTGTGTTGGGGCATTTTGCCATGATGTTTTTGAGTCTGCAATTTGAATCTCAATGTCTTCTGATTTTGTAATGCCTATATGAGGGGCGAGGGGAAATCTATTATCGACGACTTTGCTCACAGAGGCAGAGATACAAGACGATCCAGTCAGAATCGGGGGATTGTATGGCTCAAGTGAGAATGCTGTATCTTGTTTCAATCCCAAATTGGCGCTATGAGGTTGCTCTTTATCAGATTCAGCGGTTATGGGAATGTCTTTGACTATGCCTGACAAGTTTCTTTCATGAGACTCCTCAATAAAAGAGATTGATGAAATCATCACTCTTTGATCAACAAGGAATGCAGTTTCTAGGATTAGGTGATACAGTATGACAACAGAGTACTTCATCACACTTTTTATTCTTTTCAACTCATCATTAGATGCACCCATCAGCAAAATCTGAAACACCATAACAATGAATGTTAGCCATGGAATGGGGAGGAAGTCACGACCTGTAAAGCACAATACATTCAGGGTATGTCAAGGGACATGAGAGCAAAAGTATATACTGACCGTGCAACCAAAACGAGTGGGGAGGCCTTCAAGAAACATTAAGGTCTTGGTTGGCTTTTTCCCAGCTTCTCCAACTACAGTATGATCCTCTGTGAACTTTACAAGGCGAAAGGACTCACAATGTTTTAAAGTTTTGTTAAGCACATCATCAGGGGATATGATTGGTGAACCAGTACAACAAGCAATTCGTTGAAGACGATGGAGCTTCATTTCTAAGATCAGTGTCATGCCTTTAGCAAGAAACAACTCTTGCACAAAACGAGCTGCTGATTTCTCTACCAAAATCACATTCGGATTGTATTGTGCTAACTTCTCAATAACAGACTCAATATGGCTCTCCTCCTGTTATTAACAAATATTAGGAGCATGTCACGTAGATAAAGAGGTTGATGCTAAAGACAATATGCAATGTTTTACCTTCTTCAATGAGTCAAATGATGATAATTCACTTAATGACTGGTCAAGAGCTCCACGAATCAGAAGCAATCTAGGCTTGGCATGCTTAGTTGGCATATGTTTGTGTGAAGCATTCTTCTTGAAAATTAGGCCTTTGATTAACTGACTGCAGGTGCAAAACGCAACCATTTTCAAAAAATCGAAAGAAGCATAACGATCACATTCAGATTTATGCTTGTAAAAGAATAAACGATGCACAAGATGGAATTTGAGTACGTCACTCTGCATGACATAACTTGTCAGTGTTGGTTTTTAACAGGCTAAAGGAGACAAGCAGATGGATGAACAAAACAATGACTTTGAAACTGGTATTAATAGCAAGGAAGATCCATTGAGGAATAACAACTACCTTTGATCGCGAGAACCTGTAGCAACACATTTAACTTTAACATATCCATCTGGGTCCATGGCTTTACTATCTGCTGGGTCAGGCTTTATAAAACAAGCGGCTTCCCAGGATAATGAAGTGATAATATCAGTCCAATTTTCACTATCTTCTACAGAAGAATTAATCCCATGTGTTCTCAAAAGCTCATGAAGAATTGTCTTGAACTTTCTATTGACTCCCTCTTCCATTGCCCTCTGTTGTCCTTCTTTGAACTTGAAGCTTCCCCTGCCATCTCTTTTGAAACTTTTTAACAAAGACGGCTGTCCCCAAACTGTTCCATTTTCAAACTCATCATCTTCATCAATGTTACTCACACCAACTTCCATATCATCATCCGAGTCTTCTGCTTCTGGAGGATCAAAGATAGCAAAAGCAAATTGTTTATCTTTGAGATTAAAAAGTCTCGTGCCATGAGTTTCATAATTACAAGTATTTCCAGCAGTAACATCTTTTTCCGCATGAAAGCTGTCTGTTATCTTTCCATTGGAACAACTGAGGTATGCTCACTGTCATTACAAATGTTTATGTGCAAAACACAGTTATCCCCTACGTCTTGAAATGTCCTGGTAGAATATGATCAGAGTGTTACATTTTGATCGTTAAGTCTGAGATTAGTGGCCACTGATATATAAATAAATAAATAAATAAATAAGATAAATCATGAACCTGCCAAATGAGTTCACGTCGACTGAAAGATCACCTGAAATTTAGCGTATATGGTCAGATTGGTGAAGAACAAACATATTTAAATAAACAGTACATGCCAGGGAATTTACTAGAGCATGAGTGACAAAAATCAGAGTTGGTCAGTGATACTTGTGATTCCATAAGAAAATCAACTTCAACTTTGAAATTGCCTCTTCCTCCAGTGCCTACAAAAAGTATGGAACACATTCTCAGTATACAAAATACTGAAATTGGAGATAATCTCATCATTACATCTCTAAGCAAACATTAAACATGTATGTCAATGACATAAGCAGTCCATAAAACAAGAATTGATGTATACGCTTTTCCAGTCAAACATTAACACAGCCACAGTCTTCCCTCATTCAAAACAAAACAAAACATCCAATCGTAGCATAAGTAGACAAGAATTTCACTTTAGAGAAATTTACTAAACGAAATTCAAGATGAAACCTCTCAGTTCCCAGTTGCTATTAACACCAGTTCCTCCAAATCATTCATATTTAACGAGGGGCAGCACCTGGCTTTTCTGCTCATAGATCATCAACAAATCATGGATATGTAATCATAAATAGACGCCTTTCTCAACAACAATTCATCATTTCATTTAAAAACAACGAAGAGCATAGAAATTACAGGCATGTACAACTACAAACACACAGCTTAAACTCTATAAAAGCACCACTAGGCATTTACTTAATTCAATATTCACCAACTCAAGCAAAACAAAAACAAATCCTTACAACCAATTGAAAAACAATCAATCAAAAAGAGAGGTTAAAACCAAATACGCAGACTCACTCACTTACCCTTCACCACCAGACGATCTCTCGATATCAAAATCAACAACGATTTTCAAAACTCCTCTCAAGAATCAAATCACTTCTTCAGCAAATAAACAAGCAATCAATCATCAAAAAAAGAAGCTAAAACCATAAATCGATGAAGGAATAACTTACGGCGGAAGGAAAGTAGCCGACAAAGATATCGACGCGACGTCTAAAAATGCTGCCGACTTGACGTATGCAACACTCAATCAGCAAAGAACAGTAGTCGAATCTCAATAGACTAAATCCAGCGTCCGATTGAGTAGACAAAGACTCCGTCGCCGGAGTCCGTTGCGGATTTTTCAAGCGAAAAAAGTCAAAAAAAAATCTCGAAGTGGAATTCAGAAAGAATAGTTTGGAGATGACAAGGGAACAAATATCCTCTTTTCTTCAATTATTATTATTTTTTATTATAATTATATTGATATTATTTTTCTACTCCAGAAAAACTAGTGAAATATTTGATATTAGCAGATGAAGTAAATGTATAGAGAAGTAAACTGCTTCAGTTAGCTGAAAAAATTAGTGAAAGGTACTGCAAAATTTGATTTCGTGTCGTCGGAGAAAATTTGATATGTTTATTGAGAAAAAATGTATTTCAAATACAATTATGTTTGATATTCTGGACAAGTGACATGAAGAATGTCTATAGGGAATAAGAAATCAAGATACTAATGAATTCAGACAAGGTGAGGATATTCTGTTGCTTCAGGTTTGGCTCAGTTTTCGCCTTTTGGCTTCTTTAGTCTGTTTCTCCTTTCGTGCTTCGTCTTCGATTCTTTTTTGTTCAATCTGATCTTCTTTCCTTGCTATAAGAGCACTTTTTCTTTCTTCCTTGAGTATATCATGAAAGCCAGCTTCCATGTTACTGGTGTCCCTATCAATGTCATGATACTTATCTGGGTTGTAGTTAAACATGCTTCTTATTGCACTTATGTAGTCAAATTCTTCGTCCTCGTCTGTGTGCTGTTTTGACAGAGGTCTCTTTTTAGACCGAGCTTGCATTGATGTCTGAGATGGAACAGGCTTATCATAGGCTTGTTGATGGGTTTGCTGCTGGTGTCAAGGTTAGTAGAACTGAGACTGACTGCTTGTTTTGCAACCGGTTTGACAGTGACCGTCTTCTTCACTACACGGGTAGCCTTCATTGTTGTAACATTATTTGATTCAGTCTTTTTCTCAAGTCCAGCAGCTCTGTTGCAATTTCCATGACCAGACGATTCCTTGGGAACTTGCCTGCTTTTTCAGGGTTTGGAGTAGGAGCCTCAGGCTTTGTTGCACAGCCTTTTTTCGTAACCTGAGGTTTCGCGTCATCAGAAAACAAGAAAGAGTAATCCCTCGAATCTTTAATCTTTTGCAACTTAAGTTTCACAGGATCAACTTTAGGCTGCTTCGACACATTACTCCCCGGCCTTGGTTTTCCAACACCCGCAGCGGAAGTCTTATCGACAATCTTCATTATACCATGTTTAGGATGAGACATCCTCAATACTGCATAATGTAACAAAGATGTATTCTCTCGAATAACCCTTGGAACAATGGTCGGCTGCGAAGGACCGAAGAATGATCCAAAGTTGTCATCTTTCACATTAGTACTCACGGCTGGCGTCGAAGCACAAGTTTCTTGTTTGAACTGTTTCCTGTGATGATCCTTTAGCTTCTTTCTCAGTTCAAGATACTGCAACTCCTCTTTCGTAAGGTTAGTCTTCTCCGGTACTTCGAATACTCCCATGATCGATCGCTTTCGTTGCTTCTGATTGTATGTTGAGATTTTGTTGCGGAAAGTTTGTAACGAAACAATGTTGTTCTTCGTAGACTCGCATGTAGCTGTCCTTTTATACTGTTTGGATTTAGTTAATTTAACTTCCTAATCATGTTTTAGGAAATTCTCATCGTAACTTGGAAATCAATAGTATTTCCTAATCAGTTTTAGGAAATTTATGGAATGACGAAAATGCCCTTTATGGTACAGTCGTGATTTACCGAACGCGAAGACCAGCCTCGTAACTATCGATTTGAAGACGCGGCGGTGGAAGTTGATGCCGCCGACATCGACGTGGTAGACGTTTTACTAGAGGTTCCATCAGCGTAAAGGCGTAGTTTATATCTTTATTGTTTATTCTTTTTTATGGTGTCTGCTTTGCATCATCGCTGCGTTTTCAGCTAGATTAATTGGTATCTGATTTCAGTGATGATGAATGGGTGATGTTGACTGATTTTGTTGATGTGATTTTTTTGCAGTTGGTGATGATGTGAGTGAGGAGCAGCTTGTACAGATTTGCGAGGAGGTTGGTCCTGTTGTGTCTTTCAGGTCTGTTGCAAAGCTAGGGCACCCAAACCCTAATTTATAATTGATTTATTTGTATTGAAAATTGAATCTTTTGCAGGAGTTACCATGGCTGGAATTGCATAGAGCTTAAGTTGAAAATGGTATCTCGCGAGTATTTTATATTTCCTTTTGGTGATTCTGAGAGTAATGAGTTGCCTTTTTTGCTGGGGTGTAGAATAGTTACGGATAATTAGAGTGGAAAGCCAAAAGGATATGGACTTTGTGAGTATAAGGACGAAGAGACTGTGTTAAGTGCTTGCCCTAATTTACAAGGATATGAGATAAATGGAAGGCAGCTGCGTGTTGATTTTGCTGAGAACGTAAAGTTGCTGACCGGAACCGGGACCTGGAAAGTCTCCTAACGTTGGTTTTTTTTATTTCATTTGTTTGAATGCACTTGTGCAGTTTTTTAATATGGATTTTCAAGGATTCTTTTTGGATATGTCTTGCGTATCCTCCAAATATTAGGGGGTCTAATATGCAACAGATTGGCTGGCACATCAGCAGCTGCTTCAGCCGCACCTGTCATGGCAAGAGCACTTGGAGTGGAGGTCCTCAGGTTGGGATCAGAGCAAATTTTAATGGTCAATCTATTATAGAAAATGACCCCTTAACTCTTCATCTGGCTCAAATATCAAAACCAGCTTAATGATGATACGGCAGTTCAAGGTAAATTCTTCCAAAAGTCTTCCTTGCACATATGTGTACAGAGACAATTCTAATTTCAGTGACTTGATGCAGGAAATAGCTTCATAAAACAAGAATTAGCACAAGAACTAGTGCTTTTGTTGGAGCTTTATGTGCGATGATGTGGGTATTAATGACAAAAACTACCATCTCATTTCTATAACAGCGAGTCATGCATCCCTAGTAGAGTAAATGGTGAGTTTTTCTTCATTTCGGGTTCGGCAGATTCAGTATAAATGATTCTCTTTTGGGTATTCACTATTCACTCATACGTCCAAGAGATGCATATGTGAACCCTTTTCCCAGCAGTAAACCATTGCTTCTCAGGCTGGTTATGTAAAGATGCATATGGTGCTCCTGGATGAGGACAACCTTTGTGTACATATGATCTCATTTCAGTTTACTTATGTTACATTATCATTTTATACATTTGTTCCTACTAGAAACTCCTTGAATGGTTACTTCAACTTTCATACCTCACTGATATTCTCTTAAAGTATACTTGGCCAGCATCAAAGATTTTAAAAAGAAATTTAGGTTAAAAAGAAATGAGATACATTGCAAACTGAGTCTTCAAACACAAGCAAAATAATACAAAAATACATATATTGCATTTTAAGTAAAAACATACTTTCAGATAACTTATCAACTTAGTTTCTCCAGCAGGAACATTCCCTTGTTTATTGAGTTTGATGTCTGGTCACCTACTTTAGGTTTCCTACAGTGGCTTTCGAACCAGGAATACGTAAATTGGTGTGAAGATCTCTGACCTGAATAACCAAAATCACAATCTGCAGTTAGCAGTTATAACAACAAAATCAGCTTTTAATTTCACTGAGAAAAGGAAGCCTTCAGTTAGTATCTGGCAATAATGCTCTGAAAGCTCATTCGGATCTTTTAAGAAACTTTTCAACAAAAAATCATACGAAATGACAAGTATTGAAATAACAAACAAGCAAATGGAATTTGTAGAATTACTTTCCACCGTCGAACAGGCCTACAGCAGCCCTTTCAAGAAAAGAGTATACTCTGTGGCTTCCTTTCGGCGCAAGTCCAACAAATTCAAATGTTCTAACCTGCAAAACAAATACAATAAATGTTTTAAGATTTATCTGATTTATCTATGTTGAAAGACATTTTATGCTCAGACTGACAGTGATGTCTTGCACCCATTACCATATTACTGGTTAAGAAACGCCCAATAGCTGAGCTGCGAAAGCCGGTCAGAGAGAAATGACTCGTATCCAGATGTTGATACCACGGAATGGGCGAGTCAGTAGCCAGATCTTTTGCATTTATAATCTGGATATAAAATATTTCTGTGCCTTAGCATTTTTTTCTTTTAAGGTAGTAAACAAAAGTGTTCAGGGGCATTAGATACTAACTTCAAATCCAGCTTCTCGCAGTGCATCTAAGATTTGACCTGTAGACCGGATATCTGGAAGTCCGTCGCCAAGCTCAATTTCCGCCTGTTCCCATACCAAAAAAAGTTCAGAAGTAGATATATTATAACAGTAAAAATTATATTTTTGGCGTAGCTATTCGACCTTAATTCTACGATGCTCCGGGTTACTTGGATCATATGCATCAGTCATGCACCATTCATCTGCAGTGAAATATCCCCCAGGTTTTAGCACTCGAAAAATCTCCTTATAGCACCCAACCTGTAACCACAGAAAATAGTATAAGAATTTTCCAAGTATCAGGATTTCGAACAGAGAATGTTTAGAATGGAACGGGGAGACTTACGACGTCTGGTGCATGGCAAGGTAGCCTCAAATGCATAAGCTGCATCAAATGTGTTGTCACTGAAAGGCATTTTCATGAAATCAGCCTGAAATTTTGTACCTTGTCAGTCAAGCTACCAAAATATCTTACAATTTAAATACAAATTTTCAAGAAAGTAAACTGAGTGACATCTGAAATAAATAAACGGAGACGCAGAAATGGCAACCTTTACGTATTCACAGGTTTTATCAACTCCAGCAGTGCGATTCAGAACCTGCAATAAGCGAACAATCAGAAGCTTGAATGCTTGATACTTGAAATTACTAGAAAAAGAGAAATAATCAGTACCTCTCCTCTAGATATCTGATACTCATTGATGTTCAAACCGGTGATCGACGTTGAGCTGAAATGTTTAAAACAACAGTGAAACTTAGCACAGATTCCATTGATAGTAAAGGTTATCATAACAGAAAATTATTTTCCGAGTACCTAAAGCGTGCAATCTCTCGTAAAGGTCCACCAATGCCACATCCCACATCCAACACCTGCAACCATAACCTCATTCAAATTTCAAGTTCTTTAAGCAAATCATATGACCAAATGTGACATTCATATGTACCTACCTTCTGTCCAGGTTTTAAACCAAGTTGCAGCGCGAAAAAGTGCTCATGCCTTTTAATGCTCTCCCTCATAGATTCTCCCTTCCATCTGAATCACCAAAAAGTTGACATTTTTTGTGAGATCATAAACTTTAAGACAAAGGGTTGTATCTGTCTACAGTAATGTTTCTAATTACCTTGCAGCAAAGTGGAAAGACTCTCCCCAGCCAAACTCGTAGAAGCTAGTGACAAGATCATAATACTTATTTACCTGATATGCACATAAAAACTTACTATTCATATGTACCAAAGTCACACACTGTATATATCGCTAGTTCACTGACACACTGTAAACATTAAAGGTTTCTGAGTGAAAGTTTATGTTACCATGTCCGAGTAATTAGCTTTCCTATCCTCCTCTATTCCACCATGTGTGACATGATAATTCTCATACCTGGAGTGATCATATAAGCGCACTCAAGTAAGCACTGAACTCATAACAGCAACTTTCCGACTAGAATCAGATTTAGACAAGCCAATAACAACAAAAACATGACAAAGATGTTCTTTTTTGCAGGTTATGTTATTTTCTTTTTTGGTTTGAACAAATGACTGTACAAATGAGGTTCAAGTAATAATTCTCTTGAGAAAAAAAGGCGAAAAATAGTTTTATTCACAAGCATTTGAAGGCTGTGTACCCACTTTTCAACAGCACTAAAAACATCCTTCTTTCCAATCTTGCCACCGACACCTGATGCAAGATCCAAAGCTCCAGTTTTCAACATTCTCACAATCACCTTTCAAAAATAATCCATAAAAATATTACAAAACAAGAACTTCACATTCTAAGATATCATCATCATCAGAAATAAGTTCCAAAACAAGAAGATCAAGTTAAAAAACAGAAGAGAAAAATAAAAGGTTACGGAACTGTTTAGTCCAACTTATGGCTGCTGCAGTATATGAAATGAGCATTATGGTGCAGTTCCTTTTATATCGAGTTTAAGGTTGCTGGCATTGGCATCCTACATTTCCCATCATTACTGAGTTTGTTGAAACTCTAGTAGTTAGAAATTATGTCTAGGGAACTTGCTCACAGTTTAACTCTAGCCTTATCTGCCCTTCTTGACTTCATATCAACTTGCTTACGTTACTTCCCCTCGAGCCCATCCCATCACCATCACTGATTTATAGGACTAGTTTTTACTGATATTTATGGTTCTGTCCGCGTTTAAAGCATACATTTTACAAATCAAGGCAATGATTTTTTGTCGAAAATATTTTTTCTACAGAAACATAGAGATCAAGTGGCATAACTCTTGATTATACAGTTATGGATAAATGTGTGTAGATTTTTGCATTGTAGTGGCATTTAGAGCTCAAGCAGGGTCAACTGAAACCAAAAGAAAATATATAAATGGTGGGGGTGGGAATTTAAGTAGGGTGGATATGAATGTAATAATGGTGGAAAGTCAGACCCTGTAGATCATTTCTAACTTGATTGTTTTTAGCTGAAGAGGCAATCACTACGTTTTATATTCCTTCTACTAGTCTCCCAGTGTGTCTAACTTTTATGTTATGATTGATTGTGACAGTGGACCTTCTTTGATCCATCAGCAGGCATTACCCTCTCTATTGATCAGGGTCCTTATCTATATCCTGCTTTGCACCAATATGATATGGGTGGGAGTGTTGACTATTTTCTGTCAATAGCATCTCAGGTAGTGGAAGCCTGTGATGCTAAATCAGATGTTATTACATCTGAACCTGATCTTGATGAGCTGAATAAGTTATTAAATGATGGGGACTTGTTGGAATCCAATGATTTACTTTGGTCCTGAGTCCATTCTCTGAACTGAAGATAACCCTTTGGCAAACATACGGTTCACATTTGTGTCGGGCACAGAATGCTGCGTACTTTAATGGATATCTTCATCAGATTGATGGGTTTGGCAGACCTTATCACGGTCCACTGGCAACAAACCCACATTTTGATGCAGACTCAATATGTTTTTCTTTGTTTTCCTATTTAGGTTTGATAAATGAGACAAACAGAAGCTCATCGGTTAATACGCTTCAAGATAATGAGGATCATATAATGATAGTAAAAGCCGCCCCAAAACCCTATGGGATTTTGTGGAGTCAACATCCACATCTCATCTAGTTTCAGCAGGTCATGGCTAACTTCTAGGCAATCAGTAATTGCTGCAGTTACCAAAGATCTTGTGAAGGGTGGTACGTAGAAGTAAAAGCATACTTTTATTTTCAGTTGTTGGAGCTTTATGTGCGATGATGTGGGTGTTAATGACAAAAACTACCATCTCATTTCTATAACAGGCGAGTCATGCATCCCTAGTAGAGTAAATGGTGAGCCTTTCTCCATTCGGGGTTCGGCCTGTCCTGCCAGATTATTCGATATAAATGTTTCCGTTTTGGGTATCCACAAATACATCCAAGAGATGCATATGTGAACCCTTTTCCCAGCAGTAAACCATTGCTTCTCAGGCTTGGTTATGTAAAGACTCATATGGTGCTCCTAGATGAGGACAACCTTTGTGTGCATATGATCTCATTTCTGTTTGCTTATGTTACATTATCGTTTTCCTCAACTTTTGATAGACGTCTCATAAAAATCTCAAGCATATCGATGGTGAACAAGTGAGACTTGTCTTCAGGGATGCAGTGTAACATTTCTGATTAAGTTTTTTATACTTGACTGAATTTTTCTATAAGTTTAGACCATTAACCAACATCAATGAGTTTCGAAAAGTAATTTAGTTGAAAAGGAAATGAGATACATTTCAAACTGAGTACTTAATATTGTCTTCAAACACAAGCAACATTTTACAGAAGTACAGACATTGCATTTTGATAAAAACATAATTCCAGATACTCTCCGGCAGGAACATTCCCGACTTTGCTGTTTTGTCACCTGCTTTAGGCTTTCCTACAGTGGCTTTCGAACCAGGAACGCGTAAATTGGTGTGAAAATCTCTGACCTGAATAAACAAAATCACATTTGAAATAATTCTCTGAAAGTGGATTTTAAATTTTTTAAGAAACTTTGCAACAAAAAATCATACAAAATGATAAATATTTGATATAAGCAAATGTCACTAGTACACTTACTTTCCACCGTCGAACAGGCCTACAGCAGCCCTCTCAAGAAAAGAGTATACTCTATGGCTTCCTTTCGGCGCAATTCCAACAAATTCAAATGTTCTAACCTGCAAAACAAATACAATAAATGTTTCAAGATTTATCAATGTTGAAAGACATTCTATGCTTAGACTGACAGTAATGTCTTGCACCCATTACCATATTACTGATTAAGAAACGCCCAATAGCTGAACAACGAAAGCCGGACAGAGAAAATTGACTCGTATCCAGATGTTGATACCACGGAATGGGCGAGTCAGTAGCGAGATCTTTTGCATTTATAATCTGGATACAAAATATTTCTGTGCCTTAGCATTTTTTTCTTTTAAGGTAGTAAACAAAAGTGTTCAGGTGCATCAGTTACTAACTTCAAACCCAGCTTCTCGCAGTGCATCTAAGATTTGACCTGTAGACCGGATATCTGGAAGTCCGTCGCCAAGCTCAATTTCCGCCTGTTCCCATACCAAAAAAAGTTCATAAGCAGTTATATTATAACAGTGAAATTATATAATTTGGCGTAGCTATTCGACCTTAATTCTACGATGCTCCGGGTTACTTGGATCATAAGCATCAGTCATGCACCATTCATCAGCTGTGAAATATCCCCCAGGTTTTAGCACTCGAAAAATCTCCTTATAGCACCCAACCTGTAACCACAGAAAATAGTATAAGAAATTTGCAAGTATCAGGATTTCGAACAGAGAATGTTTAGAATGGAACGGGAAGACTTACGACATCTGGTGCATGACAGGTAGCCTGAAATGCATAAGCTGCATCAAAAGTGTTGTCACTGAAAGGCATTTTCATGAAATCAGCCTGAAATTTGTTGTACCTTGTCAGTCAAGCTACCAAAATATCTTACAAGTTACATACAAACTTTCAAGATAATAAACTGAGTGACATCTGAAATAAATAAACCGAGAGGCCGAAATGGCAACCTTTACGTATTCACAGGTTTTATCAACTCCGGCAGTGCGATTCATAACCTCTCCTCTAGATATCTGGAACTCACTGATGTTCAAACCGGTAATTGACGCAGAACTGAAAATGTTCGCAACAACAGCAAAACTTAGCACAAATTCCATTGATAGGAAAGGTTATCATAACAGGCAAATGATTTTCTGAGTACCTAAAGCGTGCAATCTCTCGTAAAGGTCCACCGATGCCACATCCCACATCCAACACCTGCAAACATATCCTCATTCAAATATCAATCTCGAAGAAAAAACACCAACTTGATGTATCCAAATATAACATTCATATGTACTTACCTTCTGTCCAGGTTTTAAACCAAGTTGCAGCGCGAAAAAGTGCTCATACCTTTTAATGCTCTCCCTAATAGATTCTCCCTTCCATCTGAATCACCGAAAAGTTTACATTTTTTGTGAGATCATAATTTTTAAGACAAAGGGTTGCATCTGTTTATAGTAATGTTTCTAATTACCTTGGAGCGAAATGGAAAGACTCTCCCCAGCCAAACTCGTAGAAACTAGTGACAAGATCATAGTACTTATTTACCTGATATGCACATAAAAACTCGCTTTTCATAAAAATGTACCAAAATCACACACTATATCGCTAGTTCATGCTGACACGAAGGGTTTTCTGAGAGGGAAAGATTATGTTACCATATCCGCGTAATTAGCTTTCCTATCCTCCTCTTCTCCACCATGTGTGGCGTGATAATTCTCATACCTGGAGTGATCATATAAGTCCACTCAAGTAAGCACTAAACTCACAACAGCAACTTTCCGATATGTTCTAGTTACTTTGTTTGGCTCTTTTAGACTAGAATTAGATTCAGACAAACCAAAAGCAACAAAAACATGAAATGATGTTCTTTTCTTTTTTGGGGTTGAAACAAATGACTCTACAATTGAGGTTCAAGTAGAATTATCTAGTGAAAAAATGGCGAAAAAAGTTTTATTTACAAGCATTTGAAGACTGTGTACTCACTTTTCAACAGTGCTAAAAACATCCTTCTTTACAAGCTTGCCACCAACACCTGATGCAAGATCCAAAGCTCCAATTTTCGACATTTTCACAATCACCTTTCAAAAATAATCAACAAAATATTACAAAACAAGACGATCTAATTAAAAAACAGAAGAGAAAAACAAAAGGTTACGAAACTGTTTAGTCCAACTTAAGGCTGTTGCAGTATATATGAAATGAGCGTTGCAGTGCAGTAGCCTTTTATATCGAGTTTAATGCTGCTGGCATTGGCATCATACATTTCCCATCATTACTGAGTTTGTTGAAACTGTAGTAGTTAGGAATTATGTCGAGGGTACTAGCTTACAATTAACTCTACCTTTATCTGCCCTTCTTCTTGACTTAATATCTTTGCTTATGTCTACTTCCCCTCGAGACCATCCCATCTTGATTTTCACCATCACTGATTTTGAGGACCACTTTTTTTATCCACTACACTCTTCTTGCAAATAGCACTGACATTTATGGTTCTGTCCGCGTTTAATGCATATATTTCAAATCACGAAAAGGATTTTTCGTCGAAAATATTTTTTCTACAGAAGTATAGTGATCAAGTGGCATAACGCTTGATCATTCAGATACATTTATGGATAACTGTTTGCATTGTAGTGGCATTAAGAGCCAACTGAGACGGAACGAAATTATATAAATGGTGGATGTGGGAATTTAAGAGGGTGGATATGAATGTAATAATGGTGGAAAGTCGTACTACTGCAGATCATTTCTAACTAGATTGTTTTTAGCTGAAGAGGCAATCACTATGTTTTCTTGCATCTATTTTGTTTTTGAAACAATGAAAGAAATTATAAAACTTACTGATCGCATTTGCTGATTGATCGAAATCACTCGATATGCGCATTTTCTTAACGGAAATATTTATAATGAACAAGTTAGGGTTATCGAGTTTTCAAATAGATTAATGACATGCTCAGTAACTTAACATCAGCATTTATTCCTTGGAAATTTATAAATCTTCCCAAGTCTCATTGTTTTTGCCGACAGTGTTTACGTATCGAGTTCTCGACAAGGACAATGAAGCATTGAAGCTATTGTATTGAGTAGGGCGGACAGTGGGAATCGGTCCAAGAGGGGCATATGGAGATGGTGGGGCCACGTCATGGCATAGTTGGGATGTATTTTAATTCAGTTTTTGGCAGTAGTGAATTTTCGTTTCTAGTGTACAGGAATACATATAGCTTTCATTTTCACTATTTGGCATTGTACTGTTGTTTGCGACTAATATTTGATATACCAAGATGTTCGTACACAAACTGTCTGACACAAATTGTCATTTCAAATTGTCTATCATGATTTATTCTAATGATACAAACAAGAATAATCAAATTGTTGTACATTGGAAAAGATACAAAAACAATTTTAAATTTGGCGGACTGCTAACAAAAAGAGGGTGCCCTGAGCCTCTTCTGTGATAAGAATTCCTATGATAATGCCGGTATACAGAAATTGAACAAAATGTCTGAGGGGAGCTGAGGGAAATAAATAAAGGTATACCTTTCACAGGTTTTCTTGACCTTTCACGAGTATTTAACTTCAGTATGAGATGTGAGGTGGAACTATGCCATAACCACTGACTGCTATTTCTTTTCATCTACCACTTCTGATTCTAAAAGTCCATTATGTTTTTGTTGCCTAGTTGTTGGAAGTGAGAGGCTTCTGCGCTCTTTTCCTCCTGGCTTTGACGAGGCATTGCCATACCATATCATACCAAGGATGGCTATGAACATGCCAAAGACGACTTGGAGGCTTAGGCCCTCTTTCCCAAAGAAAAAGAATCCCATAACCAATACGAATATTGTTTTCATGTGGCCAAGAACTTGGAAAGACACGGCTGTAAATCTGCCGATACAAATGAACTGGCTGAGGTTGGTCCCAATTGCAATGGTGCATGACAAGGCTATAAATAGCTGAAAATAAGAACATAAGAAGGATGTAAGTTCCACATCAAAGAACAGGAAACTGTATGAGTCCTTAGACATCAGAAGAAATGCATAACATGTATTCAACAAAACATGACTTTTAGTGACTTCGACAGTTCGACACACATCCAAATAACTGTAAAGCATTGATATAAAGTATAAAGTTATAAACTACTGTCTTGGTGGAAAAAAGGATTGAATCCTATCATAACACTTACCACAGATGTCATGGTGTAATCATATGCATCAACTCTTTTCTCCGTTAAAAGATAATCAGCAAATGGGCCAAGTATAAGAAGTGATGCAGCTTGAACTGGAGCCGTGTGCCCCAATAAGTTGAAGGAGCCAAGTGAGTATTTTCGTTGAAGGAAGTGCACATACTGCACAGTCAACAAAATGATGTGAGGGTTAAGCATAAAATACTTTTTTACCTTCACTAAGCATGTAGTATGAAGCTGTGACAAAGACTGAACTTTAATTTGCAACATTTGGTAACTTCATCCGGAACTCATCAGTGATATTTTACATGTTTATAAAAAATATCAGAAATTAGTATATAAAGGATGCTGAAAAAGGAAACTCACATACTGCTGCAGAGCAGTGCTCCATACAGCAACAGCTGCTGCTAAGAAACCTTTGGTATTTACACTCACATCAGTCACAGTACAAACAGCAACTCCAAGTAGAACAACCAGTATACTAAGTTTTGTGTCTCTGGAGTACCGGATTTTGTCAAAAACAACTTCAAAAAGACATGAAACTGGTATCATGCTTAACTTCGCGATCTGTAAAAACCGTTAGCAATTTTTAGAACGTTAACATAGATATTTATAGGTCAAAGTAAAATATAAAGAAAGGTGACGTTTAACCTGATAAAATCCCACTGAGTTCCACATTAAGCTAACGTTCATGCCAACAATAGAGAAATTAGCAAAAAGGACAAACTTGAGAAGTTCTGGTAAGGGTAACTGTGAAGGTTGTATATATCCCAGCCACCGAAGAACCACAGTCATCAAAGTGGTGGTGGCGAAGTGCAATCCAGTTAATGTTGTCGCTGCAAGATAAAAACCAACAAATATTGCAATTAAATTAAAACTATGAAATTGCAAATACCGAAAGTTTGGTTAACAGATATTCACACTTGTCAACTTGGTAACATTTAGCAATCATTTAGAAGAGTGACAAAGGAATATATTTAACTTTTAAAGGTTGTATGGGTGCAGCAATACACTGGGATACCCAGAAAGGACTAGAAAGATTCAAAATAGAAAACAGTGGATAATTTTTTTATAGTATTCAAAAATCAACTGTGCTCCTTCAACTCTTCACATATCCTTTTAGCGTTGCTCTCATACTAAGAGTGAAGGATCCATCACATATTCAATATAAATACCAATAGGAAAAATGTTCTTGATCGAATACCATCTTACATCAGTGGTACACTACATTTTGTCTGATAATTCACACCATAGATCCTCAATCACACAGCATCATAAAGCTAACATGCCAAAGCCATACATAGATCACAATAAAATAGTCAACTGAGAAAGGGAAAAGGAAAGAAAAAAATACCAAAACTGAATCCATAAGTAGCCATCAAAGCTTTATTGACAATGATAATCCCAACAGACGTGAAGACATTGAACATCCACGCCGCTATATCTAAAGTAGCCTTCTTCTCAGCCTTGGTTGATGGAGCCATCATAACCAATTACCTTTTCAATTGTGCAATCAATCTTGGCATACACCTACGTCCTTCGTCCTTCGCTCCACCTCACTACTAAAAATCAAGATAAAAATAAAAAGTCAAACAAACAACCGAATCGATACACTAACTACTCAAACTCTCTAAACATCATCAACAATTCAACATCATCATTTAAGTTACAACAGCATAAAGTGTGATAACAGTGAAAAAGAGAGCAATACAGATTGATATTTCAGATCGAGATGCGAATCACAAATCTAGCAACAAAGATACAACTACCGAAAATAACTGAATTGGAGAAAACCGATCTGTAATAATTACCTGTGATTGGAAGCGGAATCGGAATGAGAGAGAGTGAGTGCGGAAGTGTCGATTGATTGAATATATCGGAAATTGAGATCGCGTCCGGATCGGAGAGATGATGAAAAATGGCGTGGTCGTGGGAACGTAGAAATCAGTGCGATGAGATGCGATTTGGTGAGACGAGCGAGATGGTGGAATTTTGGAATCAAAAACGTGCTTCAGATTTCTTCCCTACCCTCTCATCTTCGCTCTACTTTACTCTTCAAAAAATCTGCTTAATTATTTTTTAAAAAAATCAATAATTGGGATTAGCTTTCCAAATACGTATAAAAATAATATACTTTAAATTAGAGCTTTTCGAACTTGAAGTTGGGCTGGGCTCGATTAAAAACTGGGTTTTCGAGACCCGAATCGATACGATTCGAACTCGAGACGGGTTCCGCTTTTTGGTTCGGGTCAGAGGCTGCGATGTCGCCGTGCCATTTTCTACTTGATCGATCGATCGATCGCAGTTCAGTTGACCCAATGTGAGTGTTTCCCTCTTGAAACCCTTGCAATTAGAATGTTCAGCTTCGGACTGTTGCTACTCGATTTTCAGAATTCATGGATCGTTTGTTTCTCAGCTGGTTTAGCAACTGATTATCAGGCATAGTAAAAACTGTCACAAGCTAAAGATGTTTTTAGTTGTTTTAGTTTAAAGTTTGGAATTTTGTGTTGATGGTTTTGTGCTATTCGGTGTTTTGGTTTTCAAAGGATCAGCGACTTGTGTTCCGTTATAAGTTGTATCAGCTACTGGAGGGATATGAAGCTTTAGATTTTCGCCTGTGTTTTTAGGCCATTCTCTATGACAAAAAGTAGCTGCGATAACTGCGAAGATGCTGTGTAATTGTGTAAGTATTTTATATTTGTTTAACTTTTTTAAAATACCGTTTCGTTATAGGGTACGAGGTAATTTAGTTTTTGAAAGCAATATGTGTTCATTTTCCAAGTGATATCATTACCTTGTTTTGACATGCAGGGCCAGGGAACTAGCGAATGCTTTTGTAGTTGTGGCACAGTCTCAGAGTCCCTTTACTATGCCAATGAAGTACTGTTCAAGGAAGACTTGGTGTGTAGTGTAACTAACATATTCGGGACTTCTGATGTTGAATATTCCATTGGTAAACACGTCAATCATTCACTCAACACTGATGAGTTGTGTGGCATTGCTAACCTCACTGGATTGGGACTGCTTGAATGGTTGGGTAGGGGCCGTAGGGCATGTATATCTTGTGTACGTTTCTTCCTTCAATTTATGTTAATTATATACCAATCATTAATTTAATAACACTATATGAATGATGGCTTTGAATGTAGCAGCAATGCTTAGGTTGTTACATATGTTGTGCTTGTTGAGGCTTCAATTTATGTTTTTTCAAGGATGGTTTCAATTTATATCCAAATCTATTATATTTATGTTTAGTTTTTCAAATATAAATATCATAAAGTTGAAACTTTACCTTAAATTTGCCAGGTCAGCCAAACAAGGGACACTTTCATTGTCATGTGGTATCAAGATCAACCCATCAGATGCAGAGAGACTTGGCCACACTATATCCACACATGAACTTCAATCCAAACACCTTCATCATCCACTCCTTTCACTCAAAATTCCAAGCCCTGAAAACGATCAAATCTAAATAGCAATTTGCAAAGCAGGAAGCTGGAGAGGGTACAGACCAGAAAGGCTTAACATGTCATTAGCATCTTCCTCCTCCATCAAGCCACCAATCTACACATCCACATCAACCACTTCCTCATCAGCCTCAACACCCTCCTCACCCTCATCCTTCAGATGCTTCTCCATTACAACAATCAGAAGCTCTCAAGCTGATGGACCTGTTAGAAGACCGGTGGCTCCTTCTCTAAGACAACCATCTAAGCCTTCCTCTCCTCTCCAGCCTGCACCACAAGTTCCTAAGCAAGTAACTTCTGCTGTTGTTGGGGCTGTGGACAAGGGGTGGGTGACTTTGGAGTTTCAGCGACAAGTAGCGAAAGAGTTGCAGGAGTATTTCAAGCAGAAGAAGCTTGAGGAAGCTAATGTTGGACCCTTCTTTGGGTTTCTCGCCAAGAATGAGATTTCTAATGGAAGGTATATATGTCAGACATATGTATAGTTTGACTGCTTGAAATTGTCTACACATTATGAGTATTTTGATGGGTTAGTTATTAAATTTAACGCGTGCTTGATTGAAATTCTTGGTGACTTATGTTGGTCAGATATGTGTCCAGTGAATGTTAAATTTTAGGACTAAACATGGCATCTTCTAGTTTGAGTGCAAGTTTCTGTAGCTCACTGTAAATCATAATTGCACATGTTTAATGTTTTAGTCTATGATTATATATTCTCAGTTTTCTGTGTTATATTAATACATAAGGCATACATTGTTCAAGTTTCCAACCATTCATTGTTAGGAACACATAATTTGCGAAGTAAATATTTCATCCAAAACTTTGTCAAAAAGCTTTGTAACCCAGGTCCAAGATGAATCATCTGTTGTGTTAGTAAATATTTCACTCCCATCTTCGTAAATTTTTAAAGAATGCTATCATCAAATTGAGCTTATATAATGCATAACCTGAAATCCTAAGGTCTTGTTTTTCCCAAGTTACTGTTTCATTCTTTTTATACTCTCCGTGTTCTGATTTGAAATGGTTATACTCGAATAGGTGGGCCATGTTTGGATTTGCTATTGGGATGCTAACAGAGTATGCCACAGGGTCAGACTTTGTTGAACAAGTGAAGATACTCTTCTCGAATTTTGGGATTTTGGACCTGGATTAACTCATCTTCTAAGTTCTAACTACAGATATAACAAACTCTTTTTTGTATGCATAATATCCGTGTGATTATTTACTCGATCTCTGTTCTGTAAGCTACATTGCGCATCCACTATATGTTTCTTTGCGTACAAATTTATCAATACAAGAAAATGTTTTCATTTCGGTTATGTACCAATGTGTGTAATTCTCTGCATAAAAGTAAGCAAGAAGTTGCAAATTTATTGAAACTGAATCTAAATGAAATAACTAACTGAATCTTTTAACAAACAAGCCACTTAAACAAACTGACTGAATCTTTGCAACTACTCAAAATGACGGCGTTTTATCGTTCTGTACCATTAAACTGTACATAGCCTTCCAAAGCCCATTCGCGTGCCTTTTGCACTCGGAAAATTGATCTGCTTTCCGACGACGAGCAACGTCGTCATCCGTTCCCCCGGTCAGTAGATTCTCTCTCTTTCTTTAACCGCCACTGTAGCGTGTTGCAGTTTTCTTCGATCTTTATTAATTTAGGGATTTCGTTTTCGTGCTATTTGACCCTTAATTGGCAAGCCCTAGATGCCAATGTAGCTATTTATTTTCATAATTTCTATTCTTGATGATGTTTTTACTCAATTTTAGAAATTTAACTTTGCATAACTCAGTTTTGCTTAATGTGATTTGATATTGGGATTACTGAATGTCTGAATTTGCTGTTATTTTTTGAGGGAATTGTTTTCTTATGTGATTTTCAGTTATATTTGGTGGTTGCCCGTTGTCTAAGTTGTGAAGAGGTCTGAGTTGTTGCCACCGCTCAATGGTATTTTCTTGTATATCCTCACTTTTGATTACTTTATTGAAGTTACTGGTCTCGTCATCTTTATGAGATGGGAGAGAGTGTGGAAATGTAGATTCAAATCATGCATTTCTTATGTTGATTTGTTTATGGCTGTTTGAAACGTGAGATTTTGTTTACAATCCGTTTTTGGTAACGTTTTGGTGCATCTCCGCAACAATTATTTTTTGAAGGAACAACAAACAGAGGATCAACCTCCGTACATACATATCGACCAGAATGAATTTACATACAGAAAGTAAGAAAACCTTTTCTTCTGGCTGCATGTGATTAAATTTTCAGTAGATGTATTCGTATATAATCATATATGGAATTTTAAATTTGCTTATCTGTTACCATTTTAGCTTCGTTGTGGTGTTGTATGTATTGATTGTATTATATTATTGTAGTATTGAATGTGTAGGTTGTACCTCACATTAAGACGTACTAGTACCGGATGCAGCATTAAACAATTGTGATTGTTTTAACCAACTGCTATTGCTACTACTTGCACAAAGTAGGCTATTAGTTTGGATTTTACGTAAAATTACCAGTTTGATTCCGCATTGCTACAGTCATGACAAGTCTTAATGTGACCTCATAGGCACAAGAAGCAAAAAGAGGAGGATATAGCTGTATGCATGTGCAAATTAGATCTCACCAATCCTGATAACACCTGTGGTGAGAGGTGCCTGAATGTATTAACAAGTACTGAGTGCACACCAGGCTACTGCCCCTGTGATTCATATTGCAGAAACCAGGTAAAATGTTATCTCATGCAATATGATAGAAGTAACATTTCTGTACAATATATATACTGATTGTTTATCTATGCAGTCTTTTTATTAGTGCTTGTTACTTCATGAGACCAACTCCCTCGTGAAAAGCTTGAAACCACACTAAGCAAATACTTGAGCATAATTTTTTTAATAATAATTTAGCTATGGTTGGTTTGCTGCCATCCCTATCTTCGTTTAGATAACATTTGAAAGCAATTCTGGCATATTTCAATGAATGGGCAATTCCGCTTGTCAGTTTGCCAACATCAACTTTCAATTTTGGTGTTATTGACCTTCTCTTACTTAAAACTCCGCTTATACTCCATATTGGGTATAAACCATTCTTGACTTTTTCCAATGCTTATGAGCCATGTTGTACCTTTCCTTTGAGCAGAAATTTCAGAGATGTGAATACCCAAAGACAAAATTGGTCAAAACAGATGGTCGCGGTTGGGGTCTAATTGCTGATGAAGACATAAAGGTTAGCATTTTCACTGAATATGTTTACCATTTCTTGAAAGCTTCTGAATGTACTTTCTTTACTTATATTCTGTTGAGTTATTATGGACATTTTGCTTAGATGCTTGGGGTTACTTTGTTATGCTAGTCAGGTGGCTTCATGATCATTACGGTCATTAATGCTTAAGAAATCTGAAATTGCATAATCAGCCTCATAAATAACTCCTGGATAGGGCTTTACAATATATTCTGTTTTCATGAAAATTGAGATCGGTATTTAACTAACCTTTTCTCTTTTATTTATTTATAACTTGGTCCGCAGGCTGGAATTTATTATTGAATACTGTGGAGAAGTCATATCCGCCAAAGAGGCTAAACGCAGGTCAATCACATATGAAACTCAAGGTATTTGTAGAAACTTTGAATCATTTCATTTACATTAAAGCAATCCAAAATAGACCTAAAAAATGCCAACCATCAACACAGGATTGAAAGATGCTTACATTACGCTAAATGCCCATGAAGCTATTGACGCTACAAAGAAGGGTAGCCTTGCCAGATTTATAAATCACTCATGGTAACTTAAAATGACGTGCGAGTTTATCAAAAAATGTAAAATGTACCTTCGATATATCGCATCAACCTTTTTACATTGTTCATCATACTTTATAGCCAACCAAACTGTGAAACAAGGAAGTGGAATGTACAAGGGGAAGTAAGAGTTGGGATTTTTGCTAAGCACCATATACATACCGGAATGGAGCTATCATATAACTACAACTTTGAGTGGTATGGTGGCGCAAAGGTTCGCTGCCTCTGTGGTGCGGCTAGCTGTTCTGGATTTCTTGGTGCCAAGTCCCGTGGTTTTCTGGTATATAGTTATACTGCAAATACACGGCTGCAATGGGCCGCTTTTCTTTAATTTGATTTGAGTTTTGCATGAAATTTGGTGCTCTAGGTTGCAAAACTTTTAATTTTCATTGAAATAATATTGCAGAGTGATGATAGAATAATGAAATGTGATAAAATTAACTTGCTGTCTATGTTTATTGTTTAACATTTTCACCTCATTTCTTGCGATCATGTGCCAGGAGGATACTTATCTGTGGGAAGATGACGATGACAGGTATGCATTTGTTTTGCGCTGAACACATGCTATGCTTTATAATGACCTGCTGATAGATCTGTAATTTTCTATATGGTTATTTGAAACAGATACGCTGTGGAGGAAGTCCCTTTATATGATTCTGCGGAAGATGAACATGAACCTTCCCCTAAGATTCTTAAACATGCAGAATCTACGGAACCTGATGTTAACACCAACTCTAGAGAAGGACAACCGAGTATGGAAATGAGCATAGAAACTGCAGCACTGCCGATGACATGTAGTGATACTCTCATTGCCAAGTCGATTGAATCAGTGACTGTAACCTTGCCAAAAACTGAAACAGGCCAGGAGATGGACTTTGAATCAAAAGATACTCTAACGGTTTCTTTTCCGCAGAGAGGTGACATAGTGCCTTATAAACCCAGCAGTAACGCAATAGTAAACATCGAACGCAAACATGCTGGTCACTTAAGAAAGAGTATTAAACCATTAGCCAGTAAAAAAGTGAAATTGGCAGCTGAAAAGCAAGTGGATCCAAAGCATGTCATTCAGATGCTATCATCTAAAGAAGCACAACAAGATGTACTTATGTATGAGGTATCGCCCTTCTAGATCTAATCTTTTCAGTGCTTTTAACACATGTTGCTACTGTCGAGATGCTCAGTCTTTGACTCATTATTGCTACTGCAAAATGGTGTAGTTGTTGACTTAGGTCAGTGTGCCAGATTCTGATAATAAATTAACACGTTCTCATCCAGGATATCAAGATAGATGCGACATCTGAGCTCGATTCACTCTACTCCGAAATAAGGCCTGTTATCGAAGCGCACGAAAGAGAGACTCAAGAGAGTCTACCGACAGATTTAGCTGAGAAGTGGATAGATGCTAGCTGCGCCAAATATAAAGCTGATTTCGACCTCTATGGCTCCATCATTAAGAATCTCCTCTGGAACTTCAAACCAACAAGTAATGAACCCAAGCTGCTTGAATCAAGAGACGACATGGATACTGAGCAAAACAATGGAGACGAAATTAAATACTTGACATATTAATCAGCAACATCCCCTATTCAGTCCCTCGTTTCCGTATTAATTTCATATTGTATGTTGCATTCATTGCTCCATTCTCTTGTTGTTGTCAACTGTATAACAAAGCATTTCATCAAATTAGGTATTTCAGTTAAGCATTTAATTTAATTCTTGCACGGAAAACAGTCTAATTTTTTTAAAGCTCATACATCTTGATTTGCGAACAAGGCTTTCATGTTGGGCCATAGTCAGCAGCCCAGCACGATTTGTTTTCTAGGGTTTAATCACACCTCCACAGCTGCTAAATCCAAAGCTGCGAACCAGTGCAATTGTCTTCATCGGCGTCGGAGAAGAATCAGGTAACTCTTTTACCGATTTGACGCCTTTTTCCTTAATTGAAATTCCTTCGCTGTCTCCCACCGCATTTGCAATTTCCGATTGATTTGTTGATTGCTGCAGAACAGGCAGGAATATGTCTCATAGGAAGTTCGAGCATCCACGTCATGGTTCCCTCGGATTCCTTCCGAGGAAGAGAGCTTCTCGAATGAGAGGCAAAGGTCAGTCCTTAACTTTACATATGCAGTTTCGTTCAAATTTATAGCTCTATACAAAATATATCCAATTAATCAGTATATTTGAAATGATTTTGTTGTTGCTAGATTGATCCTGTTGTGTGCATTGTTATTTGATTGTGTTGCAATGTGCAATCGGCAATTTTGAATGAATATTTATTGTTATTTTTGTTTGTGAAATATTTAGTCAAGGCTTTTCCTAAGGATGATCAAACTAAGGCTCCTAAGTTCACTGCATTCTTGGGTTACAAGGCTGGTATGACTCACATTGTAAGAGATGTCGAGAAGCCTGGATCCAGTAAGTTCTTTTATTTGATTGTATATATTTCATTTTGATTATTTTGCTGCTTTGTTCATTATGTGAATCATTGTGTGTTTAAGAATTGCACAAGAAGGAGACGTGTGAGGCTGTTACTATTATTGAGACTCCACCAATGGTTGTTGTTGGACTTGTGGGCTATGTGAAGACTCCTCGTGGTCTTAGATCATTGAACACTGTTGGGCGCAACATCTCAGTGAGGAGGTCAAGCGTAGGTTTTACAAGAATTGGGTTAAGTCCAAGAAGAAGGCTTTCACCAAGTACGCCAAGCAGTTTGAATCTGATGAGGGGAAGAAGAGTATTCAGTCTCAACTTGAGAAAATTAAGAAGTATGCTACTGTTGTCAGGGTCTTGGCTCACACTCAGGTATATCAGTTATGCTGTGTAATGTCTCAAATTATGTGTGTGTTTACTTATATTTTCTTCAGATGATTCACTTTTTGTGACTTTCTATTTTTATGATAATCAGATCAGGAAGATGAAGGGACTGAAGCAGAAAAAGGCTCACCTTATGGAGATCCAGATCAATGGAGGAACCATTTCTCAAAAGGTGGACTTCGGCTACAGTTTCTTTGAGAAGCAGGTCCCTATTGATGCTGTCTTTCAGAAGGATGAGATGGTCGACATCATTGGTGTCACTAAGGGTAAGGGTTATGAGGGTGTTGTTACTCGTTGGGGTGTTACCCGTCTCCCACGTAAGACCCATAGAGGTCTGAGAAAGGTGGCTTGTATTGGGCATGGCATCCTGCTAGAGTGTCCTACACAGTTGCCCGTGCAGGTCAGAATGGTTACCATCACCGTACTGAGATGAACAAAAAGATCTACAAGCTGGGCAAGTCCAACCAAGAGACACATACTGCCGACACTGAATACGATAGGTAACTTGTTTCCCTCACTATCTATACATATAAGGTATTTTTGGACATTTGATTCTGATGTATGTTTTTGTAAATCAGAACTGAGAAGGACATCACTCCAATGGGTGGTTTCCCCCACTATGGTATTGTGAAAGAAGATTATCTGATGATCAAGGGATGCTGTGTTGGACCCAAGAAGAGGGTTGTTACCCTTCGCCAGTCTCTGTTGAAGCAGACTTCCCGTTTGGCTCTCGAAGAGATTAAACTCAAGTTCATTGATACCTCCTCCAAGTTTGGTCATGGTCGCTTCCAGACAACCCAGGAGAAACAAAAGTTTTATGGACGGGTAAAGGCATAATCTGTGTTTCTTCGCATGAGACCTTTTTGCCATATTTTTTTTCAAACAGTTGAGTTAGACATGAGAGACAAGTGCACTTTGATATGGATTCAAATGGTCTTTTATTATTCAATCAATCTCATGGTATTTTAATTTGCCTTTTTCCAATCCTAAACCCTAACCCTCCGTTTGGGTGCAGAAGTTCTTTGTTATTTTTTATTTTTCATAATTTAACTAAACACACCCTAATATATTCTTTTTAAATTTTTCATCAATTTTTTTTTCCCATACAACCAAACAAAGCATAAAAGAATAATTCCACATGTGTCAATCATTTGTAGTCCTACGAAAATACCCTAAACACGGATCTTAGTTTTGAAAGTACTCCAACCATTTGATCCAAAATTGATGAAAGACAATTTGATAAATATGTGTTCTTTTACCAAACTACCCTTTTTTTCAATTTCGCGATGCAAGCCAAATCGTAGGATTATAAACGTGTAAGCACATCATCAAGTTGCTGCATTTTGTGTTATAGAAAAGTTGCCGCAATTAAATTCTGAAAAAAGAGAGGCCCAAAAGTCTTCGAGTATTAATGGGCCGGCCCATTATGTATCAGTGTTTATATACTAACGTCAACTAGGGTTTCTAAATGTTGCAGCTGCACAAACTTATCTGATAGCGAAGAAGATTCAGCGTCGAGGATCGTAGAGCTCCTCCGCTTCCGTAAACATGGGTACGATTCACCTCCTCTGCTTCAATACATATCGTACAACACTCCAATCACCTTATTTTTCGATTATGCTTGATCAGGTATTTCTAGGGACTCTATGCACAAGAGGCGTGCCACTGGTGGCAAGAAGAAGGCCTGGAGGAAGAAGCGAAAGTACGTTTCATTTTGCTCTGTTTCAATCTCTCTTTATTTAAATTTGTATTAATTACTGTTAAGTATTGTTTCATTTCAATTAAGAGTTTTTCAAACTTAGTTTTGATATTTGGTTTTAGCAATTTTTAACTTAATGCGTGATTTTGGATGTGAAGGTATGAGTTGGGAAGGCAGCCAGCTAACACGAAGCTGTCAAGTAACAAGACCGTGAGGAGGATCAGAGTGAGAGGAGGGAATGTGAAATGGAGGGCGTTGAGGTTGGACACTGGAAATTTCTCATGGGGAAGTGAAGCTACTACTAGGAAGACTAGAATTCTTGATGTGGTTTACAATGCTTCTAATAATGAGTTGGTTAGGACTCAGACTCTGGTTAAAGGTGCTATTGTGCAAGTTGATGCTGCTCCGTTTAAGCAGTGGTATTTGACACATTATGGTGTTGAGATTGGAAGGAAGAAGAAACCTGCTGCTGGGTCTAAAAAGGAAGGAGAGGTATGTTTTTGTATTCATTAATTATTGGCGAGCTTACTTGGATTGTGTACACTATATTAGTTGTCTTGTTGAACCTACCCTCCAGGGCTGATAATGTTTTGTTCATGTACTAGCTGTAATCCAGCAAGCCTCTTGACTGCACTCTTTTATTTTTGAACATCATAAATTCAAAGTTAAGTAATTATGGTGCAGACTGTGCAGTAGATGCTATCTTATTAGTAGTTGCGAAGCACATGTCTTTGCATTGCGAGTGACCCATGCGTTGTATATATTCAAAAAGATGAGACATTAAGTGTTATCTGCTTTAAGATTTTTCCTGAATAATTGTCCAGTTTTGTTTCGACATTTTTGCAAGTTGAATATTTTCTTTTTCCATCTAGGAAGCTGAGGCTGCAGCTGAAGAGGTAAAGAAAAGTGCCCACGTATTGAGGAAGTTAGAGAAGCGCCAGGAGGGACGCAAGATTGATCCCCATGTTGAAGAGCAATTCAGTGGCGGTCGTCTACTGGCTGCAATTGCATCACGCCCTGGTCAGCATGGACGTGCTGATGGGTGAGTATTCCATTAACCTGCCTTACTATATATCTATTTGTGTAATTGAAAGGGTTTAATTAAGAATGTTATTCTGCATATATCTGCAGGTATATCCTTGAAGGCAGAGAACTTGAATTCTACATGAAGAAGCTTCAAAAGAAGAAGGGAAAGGGTGCTGGTGCTGCATAAGTTTTCTTTATGTAAACCTTCAATCGCGCACTAGCGTTCTTTTCAACTGTTTCTACTTCATAGTAACTATGGCATCTTGGAGCTTCAAGTTTGACTGTCTCAGATTTTCAAAATTATGAATAGAATTGTCTCAGATTTTCATAGTTACACATGATTTTACGTATCTAAGCTGTTTTGTTTCAATACACTTCAATACATGGATCATGTGAGATTACGACTATTTCAGGTGTCGCGGTATATCATATTTAGGGACGTATCTAAACAGTTGTTGACTGTTTTTCAGGCTTTGAGTTAGGCCTACCAACTGAAACAGGCCGTTGTCTAATCCTTGTTTCGTTTAATTATAATATAATTGCTGCATAGATAAATATTGAAAAGAGATAATCTAACCTATTCTTACTCCCAATTCGCACAACGCGATATTTCTAGGGTTTGGAAGTTGGAACGCTGCGCAGCCTCTCTCTCTCTCTCTGAAATCCGATTCGCTGGTATTCCTCTGCTCCAATTTCTTCTACCTTTCATTTACTGCTTGTGCTTGTAGATTCTGTATCTTCTTATGGTATTAACTATCGATTCGAAATCTCATCTGTTAATTGACATCTCTTTTGTATCTCTTAAAACATGGAAAGTATCTTTTTAGGCAATTATGTGAATTTCATTAAAAGTCTGTTCTTTTATTATGTTTCATTTATTGTACAAGTAAATTTGATTTGAAAATTTTTGAATTTTAATACTGAAAGTGTATGTTAATTGTTTGTTAATTTATTTGTGTTTTAATTGATTTGATATAATTAGATGGCTGATGGTGATGAGTACCGATGCTTCGTTGGGGGACTTTCATGGTCCACCACTGATGATGGGTTGAAGGATGCTTTTGAAAAGTTTGGTCACCTTATAGAGGCTAAGGTAAGCATGTTGTATTGAGTCTGAAGTTAACATTTTGTGATTACTACTTTTGGTTTTACTGTATCCATATCTTTTGTGGTAAGTTTACTTGCTGAGTTCTCTTTTTAGATGAGTCCTTTTTATACTGCTTGTGGATTGATGTGGGGTTTCGTTTTTATCAATGATGAAAGTAAATGAGTTGTTAGGTCACTTACTTTATTCGGATGATTGATCTTTAATTATTCTGGCTTTTATCGGACTTTTTTCAGTAACTTGAGATGCGGTTTGAAAATAAAAGATAACATTCATTCTGAGAGCTTCATTTTTTTATTCCGATAATAGAAAAGTTTTGTACAATGTTGACAATTGTGGAAACTATGTATGGCATGATAGGAGTGCTATTTGAATTTAGAAATTTGTGTTATATGATCTTTTCACATGTTTGTTGAATATGGTGTTTTCGATTTCAGAAGAGGCATTTTGAGTTTATGTGGTTGTATTTAATCGGTTCATATTCTTTCTGTGAAGTTATCAAGCCGTTTTTGTAGTCTAGTGACTCTAGTTACATATTTTAATGTGAACCTGTGAATGAAGTGCATCAGTTGTCTTACAATAAACTTGTGTGTAAAAAGATGGTTCCATACCGAGTATATTAAATTGCTCTATTTCAAGATTAGTTTGACGGAAGCTATTAATGCATAAACATATCTGATATTTCAGGTTGTTCTTGACAAGTTTTCTGGAAAATCTCGTGGATTTGGATTTGTGTCTTTCGATGACAGAAAGTCGATGGAGGAAGCAATTGAAGCTATGCATAACATGGATTTAGATGGGCGGACCATAACTGTCGACAAAGCACAACCAAACCAAGGTAGAGGAGATAGGGATGGCGATCGAGACCGTGATCGTGGTCGAGATTCTAGAGGTGGTGGTGGAGATCGTGACAGGGACCGGGGGCGGGATTCTAGAGGTGGAGGTGGTGGACGTGGGTCTGGTGGGGATTGTTTCAAATGTGGAAAACCTGGGCATTTTGCCAGAGAGTGCCCTTCAGGTGATGGTGGTAGGGGTGGTAAATACGGAGGGAGAGATGATCGCTATGGTGGTGGGGGAGGAGGTGGTGGGCGCTATACCTCTGATCGTGATCGTGATGGTGATCGCCACAGCAGTCATGGCAGCAGGGATGGTGGTAGCCGAGGTGAATCTGGAAGCGACAGGTACAGCCGCGACCGTGATCGTTCTGGGCCATATGATCGCCCCAGTGGTGGAAGCCACCGCTGATTGGCTTTGCAGCAGGTGAGTTACGCATAGAACACTAGGGAGTGACTTCAAGGCTGTTTTTACTTTTCATACAGTGCTAATGTAAGGTTTATTTATTATTTCAGGTAAGCTACATGGAAGGTGTGTACTCTACCAAAGTCGAGTGGCTGCAGGAAGAGATCGTGTTTGTCTCAGTTTATGGACCTATCTATTATTTTCAGTTTGTTGCACGTATGAGATTTGAGAAGGATCCCAGTTCTTTGGCCGTGTTGAGTTGTTTAAATGCCTGAACCTTGAATTGGCTCTTGTTGCTTGTGATTTCAATCGTTGATGCCGAGATCCTTGGGAAATGTTTTGCATCTTAATGTGGTATTGGTTCACTTGTTTATCTCGAGTCCGTATTTTGGAAAGTGTGGAACCTGGTACCTAACTAAATCTGCCCAATGAGCCTTCACGGTATGTTCATGTTCATTTAGGACTACTAAAGCGTAATATCATGGTTTGTCATAATTGAATCAAATGGCACCAAAATTATTTTTGATATTAATCAATTAATGTTTTGGCAGGCTGCTTGCTGTTAGGTCTCTGGCTTGAAACCCGATTTGTTGATTTTTGGCTATGGTTTAATTGTTGCCCTTATCCTCCACTGGGTTCTTCCCTTGTTGGAACATATGTTTCGTGGCCTTTGCCGTGCTTCAGCATGATGTGCGCCATCTGTAGACTTGATTTGTGAGGACTGAGGAATACCTTGTGCCTTGGCTGTGTCAGTTTTTGCTCATTTGTGGGAAGTGGCTTCATGTTTGTGCTACTCACTATGGGTGTCGTAAGTGTTCTAAAAGTTTCTGCATCATTTCCCTTGATCAAGTGGCTTCTGTTTTGAAGGGAATTGCAATTTGATGGGATTTGCCTTAAACTATTCTTGTCGAGTTAGATGGTTATACGAGCTTTTCAGTTACCTCTTGATCTATAAATAGGAGGTATTAATAGGCTTGTGTATTTCAAGGTATCATGGATGGACACTATAAGTAGCTAGGTCAACCCTTTCCTATTTGGGACGTGGAGAATGGAGGTGTTTTTTAGTTTACCAAACAACTGATTGCTGTGCTTTTTCAAGTCAGCCATGTACTGGAGATTTATGGTTTTGCAAATGATCTGTTTACCTTTCATGTCCTACCCCTAGCCAGATATCAAGCACGGCCCAAGTTGCTTAGAACCATTGGGCTCTCAGACTGCATGCCTAGGACCAGTTTGGCACACTCTATGTTAACAGGTACAACAGACATGTTTAATGCACAATTGATTCATGTTTCTCAGTATGAGCCTTTTATTTAGATAATAATCAGGTCCTGATGGAGATGCATACGCTACATCACAGCGAGCACATCCAGCCAATATTTACAATCGCACACAAATAAGCTGAGCTTGAGGCCTCACAACTTCTCCACAATATCATCCTCCATTTGCAGATAGATAAACAATAGAAACCCAATTCCCAGGACTCACATTCAACCTATAATGGCTGCCAGCACCTGTTCCAAATGAGTTCCAACCCTTTTCCGCTCCAACTGCTGCTTTCTTGCACCATCTCACAACTCATTGCCTGCTAGAGCTTCACTCAGCCTACCTACAAGAACTCCACTCAATGGCCAAGGCCAGTTATCTTTTGATTCACTCAAAGCCAGATTCCATCCCTTGCTGTCTGCAGAGCTGGAAACAAAGCTGTTAGTGAAGGTATGTATTTGGAATTCAGATTCACTTTCCTTCACATGCAATGACTTTTTAGTATAAGTATAAAACAAGTTGATTGAATTGGATGATGGTGCAGTTCAAGATCTGACAGAGGCAACCTGGAACACACTGGTGATAGGAAGTGACACACCAGTGCTGGTAGATTTCTGGGCACCTTGGTGTGGACCTTGCCGCATAATTGCGCCTGTTATAGATGAGTTAGCAAAGGAATATGCTGGAAAGTTAGCATGTTACAAGGTCAACACTGATGAGTGTCCCAACATAGCCTCACAATACGGAATAAGGAGCATCCCTACTGTTCTGTTTTTCAAGCAAGGTGAGAAGAAGGAAAGTGTTATTGGAGCTGTGCCTAAGTCCACACTCAGTGCCACCATCGATAAATACATAGACTCATAAAAATACATGCTATGTATGGATGTGTGTCTTCCTATGTTTCTTAAGTTCCAATTCACAGTGTCTTCGTGTTTGTAAAATCTTTTGAAGATAATTTCATGTATATGGAATAGCAGACAACATTAAATGATTTACCTTACCTGGATGTTTACACTAATGCTTGATAACTTGAAATCTTATCGACCTTCTTACTTTTCTGATGTGTGTTTCTTAAGAGATTATTCTTCAGCCTGAGCTTCTTACATTTTTGAGGGATTTTTACTGGTTGAGTCAGCTCGCATTAGGCGCACCTTTTGTAATATAAAACATCATCTGGAGCTCATTTTTCCTGTGATCATCAATGTTTCGATCTAGCGCCATTTGCGAAGACAAGAATGAGGCAGAGTTAGGATTGGATTGGTGCAGCATGAAAATAGTTACAAAGCAAATGGAGCATGCAAGACTCGATCAGATCATAATGTTTAAAACTAAACCATATAAAATAAACGGCCCAGATAATTGGGCCGAAATCCAACCAAAAGAGAAAGACAGACCCGGCCCAACAACAATTGTTGGATGCTAGGGTTTTGTGTCATAGCAGCTGAAGTATATTTAAAGAATATGGTGGCTTCTATCATTTCTGAAACTCTTGTGTTTGCTCGACATTATCTGTTCTCGTCTTTTTGACAATTTTGTTTGTTTTTTTGGCAATGATGAGATCTTATTGAAGTCATGCACCACTCTGATTTCAGTTGATGAGAAGCTTCATACCCAATTTCTTCTGAGCCAAAAATGTTACAATTTCTATATTTAAATTAGTATATAATTTAGAGGTATCAAGTGATGGCAGTCTGTTTAGACTGAACCATGATGCGGACTGTAAAGCTTTATACTGCTTCTGTTGACGAACCGATTGGTTTCTGATGATTCTCTCTTTTTCTTTGTTTCTTTTTTTCTATTTTCATTCCTTGCATTTTTTGATTGTTATCACCACTACCACAATTATCAATTAATAATTTCGTTTTTTAAAGAATGTTAAACAATGGTTTGACCTTTAATTAGTGCAACAGTAAAATTTACAAAACTTGCACCACTAACTGTTATTGTCTAAGTGAGACGAGAAGTATATAAACATGTAAAATCTACTCTTGTTTATGCTTCGTTTGGTTGCATGTAAAAATGGGTGAAAAAGAAAATTTGATGGAAAATTTAAAGAAATTTTTTTATGTGTTTGATTGTATTAAGGAAAATATAAAAAAAATGACACGGAAAATAAGGATTATGTTTTCCTGACACCATTGGAGTCGAAGATTCTAGTCCCCATATTTGGTTTTAGATGTTTTCGTTACACAGTACAGCAGGTATAAAAGTTTGATCAAACCAGTATTGTAATTGAACTCTTAGGTAATTTCATTGATCGCAACAATCTAACTCGAGTATTCATTTACGATGACCATGGCCTTAAAGTTTAGAAAGTGACTCATATCTAACTCCACATTCTACTATCTAATGCTCTGATAACACAACATGAAGGATGTTCAACTTGGTCAGTCAGTCATGCAAGCATGAGTGAGTGAATGAATGAATGTTTGGACCACAAAACCAAAAATGACTTGCCCTACTGTTTTTGGCATTTGAAAACCATGAATCTATATCAATCAAAGCAGCAGTAAGATGGTGTTAGTTATGGGTTTAAGGCAAAGCTCCAATTATGCATACATCAACCTTTAAATCCTATTTAATTAGATTTATGTTTGATGATGCTTGAGTAATTGATTGATTAGCTTACCTATAGTATAGTGTTATCAACAACATGTTCTTCACTCATCCGTAATTAGAATCTTTTTGCTGAACCTTAATTAGGAGAAGCTATATCATATGAAGTATAGTAGTGGTCCAAAATTATTTAGCAATTACAAGGACATGTTGAAAATCATGTGCTAACAACTTGTACAAAATAATCGAGTTATTTCAAAAGTTAATCACCTTACTACTGTGTTTTATTCAATGCTGAATCTTAAGGGTTGCAACTGACCAGAGATCTTTGTACAAAACTCTTCCAAGTAGGGAGCAAAATGTACTAGCTTACAATGGGAATTTTGGGATTTAAGTTAATGGATTCCAAAATAAAATAGGGGAGAAAGTATGCATTGGTTGTCCCTATTAGAATTCAATCAGTTGAAATATGGTCACAGTAATAAAACCATTATATATTGCTTCAAAGTTCACCTAATTTGACTCAGTGAAGCACCAATTGTCATTTTCTTTCCCTTTCACTGCAATTCTATGTGATATAATTACTTTTTACACTGAAACCGTTAGGGTTCATCAAAGTGACATTTTTCATGATCATAAGGCTCCCATACCTCTGTCAAATTTTACATGTCCACGCAGAAATGTTCTTCATGAGCAAGACATAGAGAGAACCAAATTATAATAAACTGTTTGTTGGGTTAATAAGTAGAATATGTGGAAGCAAATCCATTTACAGAGTTAGAATTTTGGGGTACTTTCATTGTCATTGCAATCCATTTACATAGCTTTTGTTTCACCATTTATGATAAAGAGAATCTTTTGGATGACAAATTAAATCTAATCTTCATGTGTAAGTTTGATTTGGTGGAATAAGAATCAGGTGAATTACTTTATTGTCATGCTTCTTTTCACACCATTAGGCCTTAGGAGATATTAGCTTTTTTAATCGAAACGATCAATTATCGGTGCTAATGGCATTATATTCCCAAACAACTTACCGGACTACTGTGATTAGTATGTAGGATTGATGATTAGTATGCCAACGAGTACGTATTTAGAGAGTGATAATTTAGTATAGCTTTGTCAATATTATCAACATGAAGGCCAATTTGTGTTCAATGCCTCCCCTCTATTCAGTATTGATTCTTAGTTTTGATCTTGAACAAAACTGTACAGATCTTACAGATAAGTTGAAGTGCAAATATATCTTGCAACACCAACATATTAAACCATTTTGGCTGCGTTGATTTATAAGTTTAATTTTTGGTTGCTGGTAACTACTGAAACAAGAAATTAACCTAACTAAGCAAAACAAATATGTAGTTAATTAATTTGTTACACTGAGTAACACTAAACAAAGCTAGCTATTAATTGTGAAATGACTTATTAATCTTTGAGAAGAATCTATTTAGCCATTAACTAATCGCCTTATAGATCAAATTTCACCAGAAAATCAACCCTAGGGGTTGTGTCTTATGGCCAAACACTTAGAGAGAGAGAGAAAGAGAGCTGTAAGGACAGAGCTTTTCCCATCTTGTTGCAGAAAATGGAAGGAATTCTAAGCTGGAAAGCAAAACAAGTCATTGCCAAGCACAAACTCATTGTTTCAGCATTTTGGAAACAAACCCCATCATGAATGTCATTTTCTAACACTCTAATCAAAACAACACACAATTAAATGAGAGAAGAAAATTTCAAGATTACTTCAACCCAATTAACTTACATCTACCAAACATAAATTATACGTATAAATGGATATCTATGAGGTGTATATCTTTGGAGAGGTCTTGCACTGCATTGGGACTAGATAAGTTGTTAGCATCACAATTGCAAAAACCAAACTTTCTTAAAGCCTTAGCTGCTGCAACAATTGAAGCTCTCTTTCCCTCTCATCAGCAACAACACTGCTACTGTGTGTTGTCTGCTCTTTCTTTCTTTTCCTAGCAACAACAACATCACTCACAGTGTTACAGGTTAATCCTTTTACATATGCATATACACTACTAAATATCATCATTAGATTTAGTCATATCAAGTCATGGATGCTAGCTGCTGTGTGTATTTTTGTATGTTGTGAAAAGAAGGGTTTTCTTCTTCTTCTTTATCTAAATAAGAACACACATGTATATATACTAATTTCTTCTTGTGTACACAAATCTAATGATGCTTTTGAGTCTGTATATCTAACCATCTTGACATATGTTTTTGTTTATGAGATACAGAGATCTGAAGTTGGATCAATCTGTTTTTGTCAATTCGGAGTTCCAGATTAGTATTATTTCTCTTAATAAAACTCAAAATCCAGGAGTTTCAAATTTATGCTAATATCCTTGTTCTTCTTTTCTTAATTGCCCCTTCGCTTTCAAAAATCTTATGTAACAGTGAGAAAAAGAACTTCCAAAACTCAAATCTAAAGAATAAGAAGAAGATGAGTTTTGCTATGTTTTATGTTTAAGCGTGTTAGATTATTTGTGGATCTTAGTATTTGGGGGTGGATTTAGATCTGCAGAAATAAAAATGTTACCCCAAAATCATACTCCGTAAAAATTGTTGAAAATGGAATGCATGCACTGAAAATGAGGTATACACAAAGGGTTTGTATTTTAGTCCCAGTTTTTCTCTCTTACATGTTTTAAGCTTTGGAACTCCAAGTTCAACTCCAGTACTCCTCATTCTTCAGCCTTTTCATCCATCATATTTTTGTGAAGATCTGATAAGCATCATTGACCTAGTCTTGTTTCACCCATTTCTGTGAAATAAAATCATAGAGAGAGATGCATATGCACTTTTAGTACTGGCTAGATTCATCTCTCTAGCTACTAGATCTTGAAGCTGATTTCTCGCTACATGTCTCCCCACCTTATTTGATCCAGATTTATACCTTGCTACTTTTTCATTGTAGAGTGTGTATATATGCACATATATACAAGCACTTGTTCTAAATTGCAAGAAAATATATGTTTGGTCTTGAGAGTTACTAAGTCAGTGAAAATGTTTAGCAGATGGGGAGGGGGAAGATTGAGATTAAGAAGATAGAGAACCCTACCAACAGGCAAGTGACCTTCTGCAAGAGGAGAAATGGATTGATGAAGAAAGCTCATGAACTCTCGGTGTTGTGTGATGCGGAGGTTGCTCTAATGGTCTTCTCCACCCGTGGACGCCTCTATGAGTATTCTAACAACAAGTAAGCTCAGCCACAAAACCCTAAACTTCAATTTTCTTTTAGTAATTTCTTCTACAAGATTTGTTATTGCACACGGGTAATCGGCATCTCGAGGACTTAAGCTGTTCTTTGTTTAAAATTTTGCGGGTGTTTAGAAACCTACGTATGTCACTTACAAATAGCTTCTATCCATGACTTGCTGTTTTCATTGTTTCGGGTTAGTGTTAACGTTATGTTATTGCACCATAAAAATTCAGAAAAATTGAATCTGATAAAAATGAGATTAAAACTTCTCCAGAGATGTCTCAAAAGTATATAAATGGATGAAATGGATCGGGATACAAATCCTCTTGAGTAAAATATGAAGTAAATCTGACCATTGCACTTCACATGCCAAATATTCATTTAAAGAATAGTTCATAAGTTATGCATATATAATGTTTTGATGATGATTTGGAGATGCATTCTTAATTTTGAAAGAGTTCATGGGTTCTTGTCTCTACATAATTTTCAGTATGCTTATCAACAGTAAGCAAAAGTCATTGTTACTAGACAAGTATATATAATTGTCTTCAACTTCATACCTTGCTGATAAGCCTCTTAAATTTGTATACTCTAGTGAAAGATATTAATAGACTAACTGTGCTGGATACTCTATTAGCAGCATCAAATCCATAATTGAAAGGTACAAGAAGGCTTGTTCTAATAGCACAAGTTCTGGCAACACAAGTGTTGACAATGCCCAGGTAATTGCATACCAATGCAGCTTCATTTCTTCATATTGTGGTTATTATATACTTTATAAAATTTTAATTTTTGCAGTTTTACCAACAAGAGTCTGTGAAGCTGAGGCAGCAGATACACATGATTCAAAACACAAATAAGTAAATAAGTCATAGGAATAATTACAATTTTCTTTATTGTTCATCTTATTAATTCTTCCTTGTTGAATATGGAATGTTCTTTTGAAGGCACTTGATGGGAGAAGCATTGGGATCTCTGAATGTCAAGGAGCTGAAGCAACTGGAGAACAGGCTTGAGCGTGGAATCGCGAGGATCAGATCAAAAAAGGTAGCTAAACCTGTCCTCTAGAGGTTGGTAAATATTTCTCTCTTACTGATGTTTTTCTTTGAATTTGTTAACAGCATGAAATGCTCCTTGCTGAAATTGAATACATGCAGAGAAGAGTAAGTTTAAGCTCAACCATTTTCTCTTTTCATGTTCTTCAAAAATGTAGTCATAAATAATCCTTAAACTCTGAGTGATTTACTTTTTCCAGGGGATAGAGTTGGAAAATGAAACCATGTGCCTTCGCGCCAAGGTACACCTTTTTCCATAATTTTTCCAGAATATTATTTGTGTAATATTGACATGAGCAACATAAATGTTTCACAGATTGCTGAGATTGATAGGTTTCAGCAAGCAAACATGGAGGTAGAAAATCAAGAATACAATACTATCCAAGCTTACGTTGCTCGCAACTTCTTTCAACATGACCTGTTCGAGGGAGCAGATGATGGCTCACGAGCTAATCATTTCGCTGATCTGAACAAGAATACCCTCCGCTTAGGGTACGTACTTTACTTTCATTTGCAGTGCAGAATTAATAAAAATTAGAACTTTTCGATCGAGTAATTGGGTCTCTAACTATAACATTATCTTTGGAAATTTTATGCAGGTGAAACTTGGAGTTACTGAAGCCGGAAATATGACCATTTATCCCATATATACTGACTAAATATGCTAGATGTGTGCCTGTGTGAGTGTGCTTTTTTCCTGTTCACGCTTCAGCTTTTAAAGATAGAAAAAAAAGAAAATCTTGTATGGAACAATGCGAGCTTCGTGTTAAGGAGTAATAATTTATCATTTGGTGGTAATATTTGCAGTGTTTCTCAGGTGTTATAGTTCACAGGTTGTCCTGTTTTGCTATACAATTTTATTTACACAGTTTATTTATAATGTGTTTGTGGGAGGACACTTCCACTTGTTTTTTCACATCTCTAAGAAATTATTAATTTTCAATTAAATATAAAAAAGATCAACTGTAATGTACAAAAAGACACTGATTAGAATATATTTTTATGGGTATATTTATTTATTTATTTATATTTGTGCATGAATATACAAACATATTAGATATGGTTTGATATACATTTACATGTCATGATTCTACATGATGATACCTAGTCTGAGTTGGGAATAAAACTTTGTACAAATGTGAAGAGAACTGCTACCACATCACATGCTCACGGCCTTGGACGAGGTTTCTGGTTCTGGCTCACCTTCTTGCAGCTCCCTGTCCGATATTGTTTTATCCTACAAAATATGGAATATTCATTCAGAATGAGAATTTAAAAAATTGCACTATTTGGAATTTGTATAACTTTGTTTTTAGCGGGTGGTTAAAAGTAAAAGAGCTCGTCATTTGAAAGCAAAATACATGGATGGATATGTACCGTGGTGTCACTTAATTTGCTTTGTGAAAGGTATCGGTCCAATGCGCCCTCACCACGAAGGATTTTACCACCACACCCTGGTGAATGGACAGTCCCTACAGACTCTTCATCCACTACTACTGCGTCAACCTTTTCATCTCCAGTCTTAATATCTGGAATCTGTGGTTTCAAACAGCAAATGATAACTAGAAAAAGTTGGAACTTGTTGGATGGAGATGAAGTCAAGACTTGAGATTTGTGAATCATATCTTACCTCATACATGGCATCCGTCAAAAGATTTTCTATTATTGCCCTTAATCCTCGGGCACCTGTGTTCTTAACCATGGCCTTCTTTGCAATCAGCCGTAAGGCTTTCTCAGTAAAATGCAATTTTACCTGCCAAGTTGAGGTATTTGAACGAAGTTAAGAAGGATGGAGAATTATGTGTTTCTTTAATAATGGTATCTGAAGGATTCTTACGTCATTCATGCTGAAAAGTTTCTTATACTGCCTTCCAAGAGCGTTCTTTGGCTCCATGAGTACCTGCAGAATTCAAGAGAACCAAAACTGTTAGTCAGAATGAAAATTAGTTTAGGTCTGCAATTACAAGTTCTACAAAATAAATATAATTGACTGCAAGAACATCAATCACAATAGTGGTATTTTACCTGCACAAGCTGGTCCTCAGTCAGAGCAGATAAACTAACTAGAATGGGAAAACGACCAACGAATTCAGGAATAAGCCCATACGCAATCAGATCGCTGCTTTCAACCTACAATGCAAAAGCAAAATCTCTGTTGAAGTGTAGATTATATTTTCCCATTCACAAATCAGGAAGTTTCTTCTTACAGATTCCAGCAATGAAGATGTAATGACGGCATTTGTCGCCCCTCTGGCTCTCATGTTAGCACGCACAGGTGCTCCAAAACCAATTGAAGAGTCCTGCCGCCTGGTTGAAAGCAAGAACACATTGAACTGAGAGTTATAACAAATTCTAGTTTGTTAAGTGTTTGGGTACTTTATTTGGAACTGACTACTTACCTCTCAGAAATGGTCTTTTCAAGGTCAATAAAGGCTCCACCGCATATAAATAAAAATCTTTTGTATCAATCTGATTGCATCAATGTATTGAAATAAATTAGTTTACTAATCAAAAATGGCCTACAATGTAACCATGTCATCTCTCTTGAGATGTATTATTGTTTAAGGGACTAACAGTAAAAGCCAAAGTACCTGAATATTGTCACCCCTCGGATGCTTTCTTGCTCCTTTTTCTGGAACATTAACAATCTACACGGAAGGGGGTATGCATCATCAAGAAAACAGGCATCAAAAAAACTACATATTGTAGTCACAACCTTTTAGAAGAGGTCATGTTCAAATGAACAAAAGTAAAAAAGATGAGCTTAGGCAATGCTAACAGATAAAGATGGACAATTATGATATGAGCAAATCGACTTACTGTTCCTTCCAGCATTTTCAGCAAAGCCTGCTGGACACCTTCTCCAGACACATCCCTGCTGATATTAATGCTTTCGGCCTTTTTTGTTATTTTATCAACTTCATCTATGTATATCATTCCTTGCTGGGCGGCTTGAACGTTGAAGTCAGCAACCTGGTGACAGGACATGTGTTTAATGCTGACATCAGAAAGTGACTCTATAATATGAAGCATCCATTGTAAAGCATCAAACTAACAAAACGTAGTATGAATGAGTTAGAGTACGATATAATAGCAGACGATCAAAAAAATTCAAAAGCTTCAAAGATATGTATTATATTAAACAAGAGAATGGTATAACATATTCATGGAAAAGGAAAAAGGGGGAATCAGAGAAAGAGCAGACCGCTAGAAGCTTGTACAATATGGACTCAACATCCTCTCCAACATAACCAGCCTGCAGAGACATACATAATGTCATAAAGGTTAAGAAAAATAAAAATATGGTCTGAAACCATTGTTATTTACTAGGAACCATTCCATTATACAGATACACTGGTATACCTTACATTTAGTCAGTAATTTAAACAACTACATCAGAAGATCAAACCAATTTATTTTGCAAACAAATCCGGTAGTATCAAATCATAAATTAAAATTTAAAAATGCCACTCTGAATTCCTTTGTTAAACTATATGCCACAGTCTGGATTTCTCACATATCATGGAGCCAACAAATGGTGAGTATTTCAAACAAGTCTCAGGTCATTGATCGAAGCAATAATATTGCTGATCAATGAACAAACACAATCATGTTCGTCATTAGCAAATCATAAGAGACCCAACAATTAGATCTTGAATATCACAAATATGCACTTGCCTGTGTCAATGTTGTTGCATCGGCAATTACAAAGGGTACATTCACAAACCGAGCAAGAGTTTTGGCTAGTAGAGTTTTTCCTGGTTATAGAAAAATATCAACATACATTTAAGCAGGATGTTTGCTGTGTATGTCACTTCCTCTAATGTAATGAGTCAAAATACAAATGACAGCAATACCTGAACCAGTTGGTCCCATCAAGAGCACATTGCTTTTATCTAGTTCGATATCATCATCGTCGGCACCTGCTGCTGATGATTCTTCTGATTCGGATCCTGATCCTGACCTTTATAGAATAGTGTACACAACATCAATACATTCAATTAGCATAAATATTGAAACAGATGCCCAAAAATGCGAAAGCACAAAAGGGTGCCACGAATTTCAGTTACCATAGCACACTAAGAACATTAGGGGCAGAAAAAAGAAGTAAAGAGACATTACCTGTTTGGAGAAGATGCATGGTAGATTCTTTTGTAGTGGTTGTAAACAGCCACACTAAGCACCTAATCAAAGAGTTATCCATCAAAATCCCACTTTTAATTTTATTCTTTCGAATAAAAGATACATGAAAACTTTAATTGCGACACATATGAGAGAGTATATGACTATAATAAGCAGAGTAACACGGTTCAGTTGCATCATTGATACCATATATCACTCGATCAACTCTCCTAATTTCAGGTACCTCAACTATAGAATTAGACCAAACCACAGAGTAATCTACACTCCTATAATTTTATTATAAGAAGAAAGAAAAGACTACGACATACATTTCAACTTCTGCATAGTCTGCATCAGATAAAATACCAAAACCAGCAATCAAACCTCTGCAACATATAGCTCTAAATTCATTAAACAGATACAATGCAAGTGAGAATAAAAATGGCAAAACCTTCTTAGCTCGCTCCTGTCCAATAACAAATTTATCAAGTCCTTTACAAATTTGTTTCGGGGTTGGCAAATCCTTCCCCAAATTCGACCACCCCAACCTTTCTCATCCCAAAACCATCTCCCCCTCCACCTCCCTTACCACCACCACCAGGTCCAGAAGCTCTCACATAATTAATCCCGGCACAAATGGCGGTCCTGGCGGTATGCACAGCAAGCTCACTGCCAGGAGGCAGTGGTGGCCAGTTCTCCGGTGGCTCCCCACCATGAACACCAAATGTATTTGCCAAAAACATCCTCAATCTATTCTCCTTTCATAATCTAACAACAACTGATTACCACCACCACCACCACTTCTCCTCCTCATCTCATCAACAGAATCATGAAAGGTTCCATTTTTACCAGAATCATGGTTAAAGTTTCCAACTTTAGGATCAGAAATGGAGCAATTGGGGTTAGGGATAAGAAAAGTCGGTGGAATGAATCCATTCGAAAGGAACTTATAATCATCGGCAGGAGGCGAATTATCAACAACCCTAATCGAGCGTCTACGGAATCGCTCATGTACACCGATTAAAGAGTCTCGATTCCTTGACCATGACCACATGTGTCGGCGATGAGTTAAAAGAGCCATCTGGCGAACCCTTTTTGATACACAAACCGCAGACATCACGAGCTTCTGCTCCAATCGCAATTTGACTGAATTTCAATCGCCAGTGGAGAATCTTTATTGGGGTTTTGTGTCTAGTGAAGAATAATTGAAAAGAATCGTGTAGAGGGTCGTTGAGGATAAGACGAAGAAGATGAATCAGCTCAAGCCTTGTCTTCAATTCGATTGATATGTTACAAGCTTAAGTTTTTTCTTGTATATTTGGTTTTGAAAAACATAGTTTTTGATAGATTTAGTTGTTTTCACTGTAGGATCAATAATTGTTTGCAATAGAGATGTAACATAATTTCAATTATAGGTTAAGTTCTTGTGAGATAGAGGAATTTTGTGAGACGATAAAGATGATTTAACGATTGTAATTAATTTATTTTTAATTAAAATTGGGGAACAGGTGTGTACAAAACACAAGACAGTTGAGACAAGTGTTTTAAACCTCATCCGTTAGATTTTATATAATGAATGGATGAGATGAATTCTTATGGTTTCACACATATATAGTTATCTCATCTGAAACTAAGCCAAAAAATATATTATAATTAAATAAAATGATATAATATTTATATAGATGTGAAAGGAAATTTAGAAATGGAAATATGGCTTAACTGGTAATCCATGTACATATTTATTTGTAGTTTTAATCATCCCCAATCACCTATGTACAGATTAATTTCTGCTAGACCAGATTTATAAATCCCTGCTCCATTCTTTTTTGATATGTTAATAAATAGTGGTGGCAAAGTCAGCAAAACACCTAGGAGTGCAACCTGGTAGATGCACCTTTTCTTATTAATAAAAATTATTGGCAGTGTGCTTTGGTAGTGAAAATCATACTGCCTCATGTCAACCTCTTTTGAATCTCCTCTTCACATGGTGATCAGTAATGAGGATAGAAATACATGCGTTTTGTGGTGCGTTCTCTCTGTCCTTCATTGTTTTATTTGAAGCCCATGCTTTAGCAAATTAAATTTATGTTGCCATGTTAGGGTACGATAAGTTATGCATTAGTCTAGCTGTAGAGCTATGTCATTTCCTTGTCACTCAACAAAAAACTCATTAAAATGGGACAATATCCAAAATTGATGTGATTCTTGAGTTTGATCCCTTTGTCAACAGTCAACACCTATCTTAACATATACATAAGCGTGATCTTTATTATTTTGAATTAGTAAGAATTTGTACTCTTTGGGGTCATATTAGTCGACAACTATTGATTTGAAATCTCAAGCTACATCAATCTCAAACCTCTTCAGAATTTGTACTCTTTGAGTTTTGCTATTAGGGTACCCTATTATACTGTCAAGTCTCTTGCCGACAGTGGCAGTTCCTTCTCATCACTTGTCAAGTCCATATTATATTGTTGAGTCTTGAGTTGTGGAAATAAAATTAAACTGTTGATATTTTTTTAACCGCTTTGAACTGTCGTCGTCAATTCAATTTCTCATTGCCTCCCTCTTCACTGTCTTTTAATATATTGTTTCCATTGAGTTTTTTCTTTTCTTATGCCGTTCACACTTCACATTTTTAATTTTACAAATTGTGTTTAGTTGTATGCAGGTTAACAGGTTTTGTATATGCATATTTTAACAAGTATTTGTCAAAGATTTTTCGAGTGTGGTCACTTATATTGATACCGGAGTTGTGGCTACTATTTTTGCTACATGCATAGTAGTACTCACAAATTCTCCCTATTTAGACACGTATGATGAATTAATAATAGTTCTAAGGAATATGAGATACATCACAATGATAGATTTGTGGTTTGAGTTTGGAGGTTTGAGAATGTGGTCAATCTTGTTGATGCCACATTCTTTGTAAAAATTGGCTTTGGAATGACGGATTTTAATCCTAAAGAGTTCTTTAACGGGTGAGTTAATAATAATTCCAAACTATTACATAATATATTTTTCATGTCTAAACTTTTTATTAATTGGTATACAATGGTGGAAAAGTATTACTAGTGTGTTTTGTGTCACAATAGCGAGCCTCATCATAAGAGGTGTGATATTCTTCACTATCTAGTGTATGAAATTCAAAGTTAGAGGTGCACTATTGAGATACAAAGATTTGGTACGTCATTCGAACTATAAAGACTATTATTGATGCACAAATTCATATCCACTGACTGACTTATAATTCTAATGTTGCAGGTGGCAATATTATTTGCTGGAATCATGAGAGGTTCAACTTCATTGGTTATTGCTCAGTTTGCGGTAAAATAATTAATTTATATTGAAGAGAAATTATATATATAAAATATACTGATTTTAATTGTATTATTATTGCAGTTTCCAGGCAATAAGAGTTATGAATATCAAACTATCATCATAATATGTTTGGGGACAAGTGTGGTAAAGATCTCTAATACTAATTTCATTTCTCTAGTTCACTATATTATGAGTACATAAACTTTGTCTGCATGTTGTGAATATAGTTCTGTGATATTCTCTCCTTCCTTCTACAAGAGAGAACTGATCAACTAGCTAAGGGAGAAGCTACAGATATATCAACACAAGAGATCAGTACAGGACAAGATGCAAGTGAAGAGATAGATGTCGTGAGACAAGCTGCAAATGAAGACAATGATGTAGGAAAAGTTGTAAATGAAGAGACAGATGTCGCGGGACAAGCTACAAATAAAGACACCAATGAAGGACAAGCTGGAAATGAAGAGACAGATGTCACGGGACAAGCTGCAAATGAAGACACCAATAAAGGACAAGCTGAAAATGAAGAGACCGATCTCGCGGGACAAGCTGTAACTGTAAGTGAACTAGCACAGCCCACAAGAGGCTATTGACATCAAAATAGTGGCTGAGAATTCTAACAAGTAAATGTGAAAATCACTCTTTTCCAATGTTACAACATCTCATATGCCTCTGGAAATCGAATATTGTTAGTTTTATTGGCATGACATTGCAGAAGTGTTGGTGAATTTTAGGAAATTGAGTATCTTCCAGTTTGGAGGAAGTTGTAGATCTAACACTAGTGGGCTAATGCATGATTTTGCAAATATGTTATTGCAATGCTATCAAAATAGCGGCTGAGAATTCTAACAAGTAAAGGTGAAAATCACTCTTTTTTATATTACAACATCTCATATGCCTCTGGAAATCGCATAATGTTAATTTTGTTGGCATGCCATTGCAGAAGTGTAGGTGAATTTTAGGAAGTGGAGTATCTAACTGTTTGAGGAAGTTGTAGATTCTAACACTAGTGAGCTAATGCTGCAGATATGAATATTATTTATGTTTCAGTACATTGATGAAGCTAATGGCGCCCGACACTGTTTTCATCTTTGCCACTCTAATAAGTAATTTTTATACAAATTTAATATGCTTAAAACAATCAACTCTAATGTGCCAACGAGTATGTCAAAAAATGGATTTATCATGAGAAGGAAATAGTTTTGTTATAATCTTAGGCTTTCCAAACATGGAAAGTGGAAGGAGCTTATAGAGTTATTTCACATTTTCTATGCATAAGTTATAAAATATTAAACGATTAATAATTTTTAACTAATAAACCAATCTAATTTTTTCTAGGAATGACATGGTTGCTATTACGATGTTTTTTCAGTGTTTATATTATAGTGGCTTTATGCTTCCATATTACTACGAACATCAAGAGCTCATAAATATAAGGAACCTTTGATAGCCATGCATAAAGTGTGACTCAACGACAACCCAGTACTTATTGATCCATTTTGCTAGGCTGGTACCACGTTAGCTTCTTGCTCGCATCTTGGATTGGGTTGTTGACTCGGCTGACCCATTTAATCCTTCACCTTACTACTTCAAAACCAATAAACCTCCATTTGAAGCAACAACCTTAAAATTTTGTGTGCAACATACTTAACTAGAACATTCATAAGCTTTAGCAACCATCTTGAGGCCGTTCCCTTCTCCCAGCCACATATTGAGATTCAGCAATAGAAAGTGTGATAAGAGGTTGTAACTGAGATTTCCAAAAATATGCAATTATCACTCAGATAAACACATAACAAGTATTTGACTTCCTACTTCTCTATCACTTGCAAAATCAGCATCAACAAAATCCTTTAATTCAAAGTCATTCTCCATTGAACCATACATCAATCCCACACCAACAGTACCAACAATATATGAAATAACCCATTTTAAAGAAATCCAATGTTCATTGCTAAGAGTAGACATGTATCTACTTAATAGTGATATAGCAAATGACAAATCAGGACGAGTAGTTATCATGGCATATGTAATAAAACCTATAACATTAGCATAAGGCACACATTCCATATCAAACATTTAAGACTCAGTCTTAGGGCACTCAGCCTTTCTTAACACAAAATGTAGGGGAAGAGGCAGAGAAATAGATTTGTAGTTCAAATCACCAAATCTCGTAACTAATCTTTCTAAATGAGATTGTAGTTTCTGCTTATTCTTATTATTCTTTATCCTATATCTATCAATAATCATGCCAAGTATTTTTATAGCAAGTGCTAAGTCTTTCATTTCAAAAGCAGTATTACACCGAACGATCTCAGCCCTCCAATCTAAAATTGATCCAATGGTTTACGATAGCCACACAGGAAGTGTGACTCAACTGAGAAATCATCATTTATTGGTACTTCTTGCTGAGCTGTAACCACGCTAGCTCCTTGCTGACATTTTGGACTGGGCTCTTGAATCAATTGACCCATTTAATCATTTACCTTGTTGCTTCAAAACCAACATACAAATTATCTATTTCTGTAAACAATTATCTCCAATGTGTTAATAGGTATGTCAAAATGGATTTCTCATTTTCATTACTTTTATATACACATTACATGTAATGAAAAGGAAAATAAGTTTGTTATAATCATTTTTCTGTTGCAGGCTTTTAGGCTAACCAAACGTGAACAATGGAAGAGCTTATTAAGTTAGTTCACATGTGTAGAAGTTATAAAAATTTAAATGATTTTCAATTTTTTAACTAATATTACGATATTATCTTTATCTAGGAATGCCATGTTTGCCATTGCAATCAATTTTTTCAGTCTGCACTTTGGTAGCTTTATGCTTTCCATATTACCATCCAACAACAAGATTTCACAAACATAAAGAATTTGAAGACATGAGAAATATTATTTTATTTTTGTTAGAATTAACTAGGCATCCAATGTTATATGTATTGTTTAGGAATATGATAATATGAATAAGTCACAATAAACGAACAACTAAACTCATTGGGATTACATTGTCTTGATACACCTCATATTATTCTAATTAAAGGCTATTTTAACTTGAAGGTATGAGCACCCTTTTCACTGCTATAGATACAAGCTTTGCAATAAAGGTATTAAGGTATTGGTACTATTGGAAAAGTTAGATGTATGATGTAATCAATGGTTCAATTACATTTGCAATATTTGTTTAATAGCTAGTTAAGTACCAACTTGGAAGCTTACACTTACTCATATGGAAGTACCTAATCAGTTGTTCCTTAAGCACATTTGTTGCACTCTCACTAAACGGTGCTCAAAACTCAATCTTCATAATACTATCAGTGACGCAAATAAAGATTGTATTTAATATAATGGGCGCATTCGTGTTAGCGTTTATCTATTAATTATGTCATTAAATATTGATTATATTGATTAAAGGTAATAAACTAATTTCTTCTTTAATAAATCAGGTTGGATCGATAATTGACAAGAATGAGTTACTCTCACGATTTGGTTTACCAAATAACTCGTATGGTATGAGTTCTATGCAAAATTTTAAATAACTTCTTTATTGTCATGAACTTTAGGAAGGTTTTAAAAGACATTTATATTGCAGTGATTGGCCTCTTGATCGTTTTTGGATACAAGGGGTAAGTGAATTAATGTATCAATTTTTATATCCCAAGTATTAATATTTCAAAATATTTTTGACCCTCATTATATGTAGCTAGTTTGTAAAGTATGTTCTTTGTTCCTAAAATTTAACAAGTTCTTTAAAGACATGCGTAGAAATATTGATATTTATCTATTTATTACATAATATTAAGTTTTACATAATATTAATTTTTAAATAACATCAATTTTAACATAAATTTAAGTCTAGTTTTCAAAATAAGTTTTCATTATGTTGAAGTCTAGTTTTACATTTCATTTTTAGGACAGAATATAAGAAAAAGAAATATGTGGTAAACGCGTAATGTGATGATGAAACAATTTATGTTTAATAATTTATGTGGTAACACATGGTGTAACTTTCCGGGAAGTATATGACAAATATTGTTGACGCCACATTATTCATAAGAATTGACTTTAAGAGAACAAATTTAAATATGTTCGAGTTATCAAGTACTTATAAAATATTATTAAATAGCATATTTTATTTCATATATATCATTCAATAATATAATAAACATAGTAGTTATACTTACCTTGATCGTAGTCGGATTCGCAGGGTAAGTAAATAAAGATATCAACTCTTTTATCCTATCTAATAATGTTTCTATATCATTATGACATTGATTATATGTCTCCTATTTGTAGTGGTTGTTAAGTAAAACTAGGATTAAAAACAATTTGTTTGTCATTAAATTGTTTTTAAAATGACTTAACTACATCCTAGTTAGCCCCTTTTTGTGGAATGTAAGTTTTCATTAATGTTTGTTGTGGAGAGTCCATCAATTCAAAGAAGTTCTAGCTATCGCAACAGTATGTGTTTAATATTTTTTAATATTACAATATTATATGATGAGTACTAATAAAACAATTACTTTCGTAAGGAGTAATAGGCGGAAGTTACCTCATACTATTTCCTGACACCGAGGGTGCGCATTATACTATCAACATTGTTCTTTCTATTGCGTGGCCGGTGTGTTACTTAAATGTTGGGTGATCAGTTCTTCACTTTTTTGCATTTAAATTGATCGAAATAATAGTAACATATATATAAAGTTTGGCTTCATTAAATAACTTCATTAATTTATGTTTTGTAGCTTTCAAGTGGATTTCCAAAGGTACAGACGGAGCCACATAATACAAATCGTCACACTCGGATATCTCGGATAAGGGTAATGTGATGATGAAATAATATAAGTTTAATGAAATTTAAGATATAGACTAATGTAAGGTTAACCTATGGTGTAACTTTTCGGGAAGTATATGACAAATCTTGTTGACGCCACATTCATAAGAATTGACTTTTAGAGAATAAATTTAAACAAGTTCTTTGATAGGTGAGTTATCAAGTACTTATAAAGTATTATTAAATAGCATATTTTATTTCATATATAGTATTCAATAAATTGATAAATAGTGCAAAAAGTATTGATATACCACATATTTTGCGCACAAAGACAAGCAGATAACAATCACACAAATAATCTAACCATCACTACCACATATTCGCTCAAACTGCCACACAATTCATCCAACTATTTCATCATGACTAATATTGCTCATCCAAACTAATCTCACACAATCACATATTTTGAGAACAATACCTATATTTTTATTACTGCCTAACCCCAACACTCATACCTAATTAGCATATACTCACCCGATTTGACTAAACTCTAATTTGCATAAACTAACTTTAATAAACTATCATAAACTAGTACTCGATATAGATTCAAAGTCTTATACCTTCTCTTGGTTGCTCGTACCCTTTCCCACACCTCGTCCTTGTCTTCCGCCTCGTATGTATGTCTCGTCGTTGTCGAAATTTCGAACACTCCAATTCGTTACCCCTTCAATTCTCTACGGTCACATATTCGTTCTGTCGCCTCTTCTTAAATGTCTATATTACCCTCTAATTATTCATAAATCCACCATTTTGTATGCCCTCCAAGTTTTTATTACGTTGAAGTCTAATGTTACATTTTATTTTTATGATAAAAATATAAGAAAGAAGAATATGTGATTAATACGTAATTTGATGATGAGATAATATAAGTTCGAAATTTAAATATAGATCAATAAAAATTAAATATGATGAATTAGAGTTAGGATCTAGAAGAACATCAAATTTTTTGTAAGATACAGAAACATCATCTCAAACGTTGGTTTTGATTATTCTAACGGTTTTGATTAAAGTTGTTTTTTAATTAAATAGACGGTTGGATTTGCAAAATACACGGACGGTTGGAATTGATGGTTATCCATATCGACCGTTGAATGAATAAAAATTAAAAGTTGAGATGATGTCCTTTCATACTACTAAATTTATATTGTCCTTCTTGAACTCTTCTCTGTTGAATTAAATTAAAATTATATAAGTCATGTAATGTAACGTACTCTTTCTTTCTTAAATCTTAATCAAATCTACCCGCCTCAAAAGTCAAACCCGACCCGATCTCGAACCGAACGCCATTTGCCATGTCCATCGCCGCCGTGACTCCTCTGCTCCTCCCCAACTCTAACAACCTCCACGCCGCGATCGACATGGGAACAAACTCATTCAAACTCCACATCATCCAAGCCGATCCATCCACAGGCAGATTCCTCTACCACCACCGCATCAAAGACTCCGTCCTCCTCGGCCTCTCCAACTCTTCCTCCTCCCTCTCCCCTATCATCTCCTCCCACGCTCAATCCCGCGCCATATCCGCCCTCCGCAACTTCTCCGACGTCCTCAAGTCCAGTCACATACACGACTGCCGCGTCGTCGCCACGTCAGCAGTTCGAGAAGCTTCGAATCGGGAGGAGTTTGTGGAGAAGGTAGCGGATGAGGTCGGTATGAGCGTTGAGGTGCTTTCAGGCGAAGATGAAGGTAAGTATGTTTACATAGGCGCTCTTCAGTTTGTACCTTTTTGTGATAAAGTTGTACTGTGCATTGACATTGGCGGTGGATCCACTGAGTTTGTGATTGGATGTGGTGGTAAGGTGTTGTATGCTGCTTCTTTGCGGTTAGGGCATGTAGTCTTGACGGAGGAGTTTGTGAGTAAAGGAGAGGTGGTTAGGATGCGAGAGTATGTAAGGAAGGTTATGATGGAATCGGGAGTAGTCGAGAAGGTTTGGAGTATAGGGTTTGAGGTTGCGGTGGGATCGTCTGGCACGATTCGTGCGATTAAGAAAGCTGTTGTTAGAGGACGTGGATGTAGTAGGGGTGGGTTGGTTGGATATATGGGAATGGGTTAGATTGGAATTTTAGTAAGGAAGAGTTGAGTAATGTGGTGGAGAGGTTGAGTGGAGAGGAGCTACGAATGTGGAATGGGAAGTTGTTTAAGAGAAGATCAAAGTTTATATATGCTGGAGCTGTGTTGCTGGAGGAGATAGTCGGGATGTTGGGGATTGATGGGATTGTTGTTTCAGGGTACGCGTTAGGTGAAGGTCTTATTGCGGAGAAACTAGCTGAGGTGTGTGAGCATTATGATTTTGAAGTGAATGCGAGATGGAGGTCCGAGATTGATCTGGCTTCCAAGCTCAGTAAAAAGAAGCAGATGAAAGCTGCTGCTAACGTACAGCAAATGCCAAGGTGCCCCTTATATGATATTGCTGCCAAGATACAATTATATTTACTTGACTGGGAAATGAATATTGAATACGCATTGATGGTAATATGGAAAGGCGGGTTCTGATATTCATACACTTGTAGTTAGATTTATTTAAACTAACATGTGGCGTTTTAAGATAAAGTGGAAAACATCAGTTCTTAGATTGTAATGTATGAATTACTCATTTATAAATGATCACTTGTTGCTGTTATTCCTTTGGTGAATGAAATATGTTTAATGATGTGCCTTCGAGATGGGATATGAAATTGTCAAATGTCTTGATGCGAGGAAACTTGCTTTCATGAATGAGAAAGATTTTGTAGGTATGGAAATCGACTAGTTTGCCACTTTGCCTCTTATTAGAAATATCATAAGCAGAGCTATAACTTTCTCATGGTATAACATCAGTCATCAATGGCAAATAATTAGTATAGAATAGGCATATCTGTTTAGCATAAGGGTGGACCATCTTCTGGGTTTTGACGCTGTGATGGCGAGGGCTGTTGGTACATGTGGATGTAAGTTGTCGTTCTCCGCCTGTTTTTACATTTATATATTATACCACTGAAAATATTTATAATTTGTATGTCAAATATCACGCTTGCTAAGTACCTAGAATTTTGTTATTTTTTTACGAATAAGAATTTGAATGTAAATATTTTGTGCTACTAATCCGATTTTGAGTTATATTCAGGCAGTAGAAGAGAGCAATGGAGGAATTGGGGTGACTTGTGCAGCATGAACCTGGTAATGCTACATTTTTTGAATTATGTATTCATCATTAGTACTTTTTTGTTGACCAATTCTTGTATGTAACTCTGTATAGTTTGGTATTATCCTGCTAGGTCGTTGATAAGACAGCATAAATCAGGTTCAGGTAATATCACCTAAATTTTACAAGATGACATACTATCTGACGAGAAGCAAGAACAAGTGCCCTTGGGCTAGTTGTTACATTTTCCTGACAGTTTGCTCCATATCATAGTTTTGTTACAGAATCAGTTATTGCATCTATTTATGCTGTGCATTCCTAATCTTTTAGGAATTATAGTATAGCCCAAGTTGCCATCGACATTGGTTCTTGTTTGATGGTGTAGGAGAATCATCTTACATTCTGGGATTACAAAAAATTGTCGACTTATCACTCCTTGTCATTAATTTACATTACCACAAATTTTCCTTGCCACATTTTTCTGCAGTGCAATCCCTTTTGTGTGGTTTGGGTTCAAAGTGCTTTTGTCAGTACTAGGAGTAGTTTCAAGAAATTACTTGTCTAGTTGTCTCACTTCCTATCACTTGTTTTTCTTTTTTATGCATTATTTATTAGTCATCTAAATATAATGGCTCACTTTTTTGCATGTCATATGTTTTTTTAGTAAGTTTTCATGAATGTGTGTTGGTACATACATACACGCCAACGTACATTAAAACTGCCAGAAAAAAGATTGATTCAGTAATCCGAACATGAGCAGTTCAATTAAATTAGTATGAAAAAGACTAAATTGTATATTTTAACTGCAGAAAAGGGCTGCGTTTTGTGCCCCAAAGATGTTTGGAATGGTTATCGTCCTCGTGCTGTGATTAGGTTTCGACGTGGATTGTAATCAGGAACGATATGGCCTGATGGGAAAGGAATAACTACAGAACACAGGAAGCCACCATACAAAAGGTACAACAAAGGATTAATAACAAATGAGGAGCACATCACAACTGCTTATTTTCAATTCCTCAAGTGTAAGGTTTGCTACAAATCACATCAAAAATGTTTCATCAAATTGTTCCCAGTTTTAGCAGCAATGGAGTTGCATATCATCCAGTTGCATCAACGTTGGGCGACCCAGGCAAGTGCAGAAGGTGTAGCTTACTGCATGATTTTATTGCCAATGGCAACTGTTCAGATTGCATAACTTATCTGATGAAGTTTTGATACAAACTGAATACCACCGTCAATGATTGTTGCTGTGGGAAAATTTATTGTTGGTCGCCAAAAGCCAAACTGAATATCTGACTGTAATCATCTACAAAGTGAACATCCAGTCCCTCTTTAACATTAGGAGCTAGCTCGTCAAAATCTCTCCTATTCGCTGATGGGAAAATGATGGTTTTCACGCCACTCCTCCTAGCTGCTATAGTCTTCTCCTTTACCTGAAGTTTGAAAAAGTAACATTCTCAGCCAAATGATTTATATCTAATATCTGTTTTTGTGATATGTTTGGTGAATATAGATCCATACCCCGCCTATGGGAAGAATCTTTTGCGTGAGTGTCACTTCACCGGTCATTGCCAAATCTTTCTTAACAGGCTTATTCATTGCAAGAGACAACATGGATGTGATCATTGTGCAACCAGCACTAGGACCATCCTTGGGAGTTGCACCAGCAGGGACATGGAGATGTAGCTTTGTATTGGCAAAGAAAGTATTATTGGGATCTTTTTCAAGTAGTATTGCTCGTGAAACTGTATGAGCAATCTGAGCACTTTCCTTCATCACGTCCCCAAGTTGACCAGTGATGCTGAGAGCTCCTTTGCCATCCCCTTGCTCTACCAAAGTAGTCTCGATGTACAATGTGGACCCACCCATTGCAGTCCAGGCAAGGCCCATAACCACTCCAATTGGTGTCTGTTCGTAAATTCTTTCAGCATGGAAAACAGGTTTACCCACGAAATCAGTCAAATTTGATGCGTCTACTAGGACTTTCACATCCGCATCAGTTGATTCTTTCTTCTCCGATAATACATCTGAATCATCCTGTAAAAGCAGCCATAACTTAGGAAAGGTATCTAGCACGCTTCAACTTATGCACATCAGCTATTGAGCTTATGTAAATAGAAAGCAAGCAGAACTAGTTTCTGGTGACATAAATAGCAAGACCATAAACTCGAAACTGAACCACCATTTATGCATCAATAAGAATAGAAATCATTTATAGACGATAAATCACCCCTGCCCCTGATACAAAATTAGGGTTTACGAAAAAATAAACCAGCACACCCCATGTGATTCAGCAACAACTTAATAGATTGAGCTATTACCCTGGCATCATCTATCATCGGCATTTACGGTATGGCTGTACCCGATAATGTTATTTGAAAGAACAAACAAGCAAGAGTGTCAACGATCCTAAAAAGTATGTGAGAGTTAAGAATCCAAAAAATACCTTTTGCTCAATGGATTGATCAGTGGATTGCTGGGATAGACCGGACACTATACTGGCATTAGTAGCTCCATCATCTGAGGAACTTACAGTGACCTCATCAGAAATTTTACCCTCTATAGATTTATCTCCTGTTTGAATCTCTCCAATGGCCACGTCACTGGGATCACTGGAAATTTTGTGCTTCGGATCACCAGTCTCTGCAACCATGTTTTCGTTTTTCACTCCTTGCCTTACAAGTTGTAGCGCAATCTGTAAATCATCTCGAATACTGTTAATAAGGTAATAACAATAAATTCATCCAACAGTCAACTGATTACAGAATTGCAGAGAAAGTGTCAGTTCATGTTTGAAAATTAAAACTCAAGTTACAGCAACCAATGACTTTTTATCAAACTGAAGCAGCTGATCATTATAATCAGTAAATCATCATCATCACAACTCATGTAAAATTGTAAATACTCTGGCTAGTTACCTTGCGATATATCTTCTCTATTTGTTTCTGAAGATTACGAACTCCAGCTTCCCGGCAATAATTCTCGATCAGAGCCAGTAGAGCATCATGCGTAACTTCAACCTACAATGCAATATGAAGGTAATACAGACCAGTTCGATGACTAATCATTTTTGGTGATGGAGGACATGTAAAGAAGCCTAAAGCGAGAGAGAGAAATTTGGTTGTTACTCATAATACACAGATTTTAAATTTTCATAGACAAAGGTCGCCACCAAAATACGCATACTTTTATGGTGAAAGAATTGCAAACAAAAGGGAATGTAACTAATAATAGGCATACTTGTTCAGGCTTGATGCCACATGATTCTCTAGTAGTTTTTTCCAAATAATCCCTTGCAATGTGCATTTTCTCGTCTGTGATGTATCCAGCAATTGAAATGACCTCCATTCTATCCAACAGAGGATTGGGTATCATTTCAATCACATTTGCTGTGCAGACAAACAAAACCTGCAAAGAAACTAAAATAAGAGCAAGTCACATTGTGACAATGAGAAATTCATCAACAAGTTGATGAAAGAACGTGCCTTGGATAAATCGATTGGAACATCGAGATAGTGGTCAAGAAAATTAGCATTTTGTTCGGGATCAAGAAGCTCTAACATAGCACTTGCCGGGTCACCTGCATGTCCTTTTCCTAACTGCCAATGCCATCATAGCTGACATGTCATGGAACATGACGTCAACTCTCAATATATTTAAATGATATACAGTGTACCTTGTCAATCTCGTCAATCAAAACAAGGGGGTTTGCTGTTCCAACACTCTTCAGACACTGGACCATCTTCCCTGGCATGGCACCAATATAGGTTCTACGGTGCCCCTGAAGACATTTGCAGAAATTAAATCACATTGTAGAGTATTTATATTAAGAGTATCCATACAATTCTTTTGTGCACAAGTGCTCAAATGTCTCTATTACCTTGATCTCAGCAACATCTGCTAATCCTCCAACTGAAAATCGATAAAACTTCCGATTCAGGGCACGTGCAATTGAACGCCCAATGCTAGTTTTTCCCACTCCAGGTGGGCCAGAGAGGCAGATTATTTTCCCTGAGGTTTAGATGTAACTTAAACATCTTTTGTCTGTCTAAACATCCACAAGAAAATGAAGAGCACCATAACAATCACCGACACAGAATGCAATAACTGCTGAATCAGCATCTTTGACAAAGTAAATAACCAGGAAAAATTCTTATTACACAATTGCTGCTCTATTGTGCAGATCATCACTTGATGAACAATGTGCATACACTAACTTGAACTGCCTCGTAAATCACTTCCTTTACTTATATTTATGCCCATAAATCATATCATGGTCGAGGGATGCTAACCCTAAATGAGTGACCAGACATAACCAGACATGCCATACGGCAAAGTGAGGTTAAGTTATATCTAAACAACTCAATCCATTCATTAATAAGATTAAAATATATTTGGGGCCAAGCCAACTGCTTCGTAAAAAAGGAGAATATCCAACATTTGTCATGGAGTTACCTTGTGATGTCCCTCTGAGGTTACCAACGGCAATAAACTCAAGTATTCTTTCCTTCACGTCACTTAAACCATAATGGTCTTCATCAAGAATCTTTTGCGCTTGATGAACATCAAAGTTCTCATCACTGCAATTGGAAGTTACATGAATAACTAGTCAAAAGATAATGTAAGACATAATATGTTGATTACGTCGAACCACATTTATCGAAACATTATCCTGACTGATTTCAGTTGAGTCACATATCAGCATATCATTGCCCTTGTTTGTTGGTCTCTAAACCATATACCCTATTCACACCACAAATGTTACATTTCCTAGAGAACCCCTCAAGTGGAAGACAAAGTGCAATTTAACAACACAAGATATAGCTCTACAAGTGGGGGTGGATGCCATATAAATTCAACTCATTCTGACTGTACTTCATTCAATCAAATGATAGAAAAGGAGGATACCTATAATTTCCCCACGGCAATGCTGTTAACCAATCAAGGTAGTTCCTTGTAACATTGAATTCACTGGAACTCGCCTCTAATAGCTGCAATTTTGTAAGTTCCTCCTCTATCACTTGCATCACGTGTGGTGGGCATTTCTCCTTGATTGGTTCAAGCCTGTCCCTAAACTTTGCTGCACATGTGAATGAGATGCGAGCGATTTAAAATTACATTAGACGCTCAGAACTGGTTGATTACACAAGAACCCAAGAAAAATGGGATTCGAAGTGAAAAGGAATTAAGAGTGTCCCTAAGCTTTAAAATGATTCTCAATAATGTAATAAACAAATACTACGAAGTCTTCAAAAATGCTTTGAAAATAGAGATTGCTGGAACAAAATATATACCAAACTCAAGCACATATCCAATTCAATTAGAGAAATAACGCTGTAGATAGAGTGCCAGGCTAGCAAACAGAACAAGTACATTAAAAACTAATTTGGACTTACTTGAAAGGGCTGTTTTATCATCTGTTTCTAGTCCTAGTTCCTGCATCAAAATGAAAGACAGTGATAAGAAATAATCAAGATTTAAAATCAGTCATCTTAACTGAAGCACAAACTGAGTGACACAGTCACTGTTGGATATTTGTAAAAAGAGGCTAACCTTCTTTATAGCCTTAAGTTGCTCATTCAACAGATAACGCCTTTGCTCACCACTAACCTTTTCCTCAATCGCTTTTGCTATAGATTCCTAATGCACGTTATAAGATAAGTGATATTGCATACAACATTGAAAGGTGTATGTGCACCGAGAGTTCATGAATCATGACTGCAGTCCGGATGCATAACACTACCTGAATCTTGCTTATTTCTATTTCTTTCTTAACTAGCTCCAGTGTGAGCTTCAAACGCTTATAAACCTGAAGGGGATGAGATGATTACAGTATATCAGAAGCATAAAAAGAAAATAAACAAAGACACCAATTTGGATCACAATTATTTTCCCATATTATTATAGAAGGACATTCATGCGTTTTTATCTTAGTATCTGGTATACCATGAGTATAATATAAATACCATACATTTGGGTCCCCAAATCCTTGCTACTAATAAAGTTATGGAGAACAAATGACCTAATTTATGTAAGTGTCTGCTTCACCTAATGTCGGGAAAAACTAAGTGAAAGAACCAGGGATAAAGCTTGAAAATGGAACCCCTAGCACGATTATGCAAAGAAAGAACGCCAAGAAATTTTATAAAATTAGCCAACTCACATCTAATTCTTCAAGAACCTCCTGGCATTGCAGTTTATTTGCACCAGATATTGCTGCTCCGAAATCAGCTAAACGGGGATAGTTGAAGTCACCTATATGCTGCGAAAAGAAGAATCATGGCTAGTTAAAACTGAAAATAAAATTTATATCTTAGCAAAATCTGATAGAATTCTTATTGATTACGATGATTGGGAGAAGATGATTTGCATACTGCTAGCAAAATGTCCAAAGATTGAACAGTCTTGGCAAGATGTTCGACAGAAGTCCAATTTCAATGGGAAAGAAGACGCGCAAAGAAATGCAAACGTCAAATTTGATGTACCAAAATCTAGCACGATCTGTGATCCCTCTAGGAATATTATAAAAAAGACATAACTAGTTAACATTGCAAGATACCTAATTAACGAGGGACATAACTCCTAAATAGGTTGCTAGTTATTTTAATGAGCATACACCTCAAAGTACACTGGATCCTGACTTTGGGCAGCTACAGCTAAATGAGCCATAAAAGCTAGCAACAGATGAAAAGTCCTATAGAACGAATCGTTTGTTGATCAAGAGAAAAATCATTTGATATATTTCCAAGAAAACCAAACACTTTCACATGAAACAAACTCAATCCTAAATGATACAATTTTCACAGAGCAACACTTTCAGAAGTGACATAAATAGAATCTTCATGAACAGAAACAAAATAAAAACGTTTGATTTTGTCTGGACTCAGGGAAGCTTACTTGGGTATAAGTTTGGACATGGTCTCTCCAAAGAGAACTTGTCTTTAAAACGTCTCTTAGTGTTGATATAACCTCAAATGAAGTTGCCTTTATAACATCATCGTCTTTGTCATACGGCATGTCCTGATATATTAAGATCAAAGATGTTAGACAGCAGAATCGTTGAAATAACGATGTAATAGTGGATTTAGTTAGCGATGTCATGCCTTAAGGTGATCAACTTTTACTTTGAGGGGATCTTCGCTGACCTGCATGGAATTAGAATGTATGTCACAAGGCGAAAATAAAAAGAGCTAAACAAAATGTGCAACTACAAGCTGCCAACATTGCGTTACCCGCATATCATTCTACAATTATAGGAATTATTTTCACTGCAGATTTGAGCTTTAGAGAAAAAAGTGGTTTTTGAAGCTAAATAATATCAAAATTCTGCACTGAACTAAGAACTCACCTCAAAGAAATATGATACGCAAACTTAAGAGATCAATGTACTTTTTGTTGAAGTTTATAGATGATGTACATGCCATGGAAATTTCCAAAATCTAAACTCACCATCTCCGTAATCCGAAGTCTCCGGTGACCAATTAAAACCACCTGGTCTCCGTTAATACTTGAAATCTATCAAATCACAACACATATAAGCTGGTAACTTTTATCAGAAAATATATTCAAAGGTCGCAAGTTTAATAACACATGCGGCAAGGTAGTAAAAGGACCTGAGAAGAATTTTGATACCTGAGCCAGTGTACCAACTTCATGTAGACGGTTTAACAAATCTTTTCCCTTAAGTTCATATAGATTCTTTTCTGTATCAGTCGTAGTAGCATCACCGGGCTCATCTTTAACAAGGAAGGCTCCAGCGTAAGGTGCTTGCCGTTTTCTACTCTCTACTAGTGCAGCTAACAACTTAGGGTCCTGCAAAAGAAGTTACATGACCATATTAAGTGCCACTTGTCATTTGCAACACATAAGATGAATCCAATTTTTTGTAATTTACCAGAGACCATAAGCGGATATGAATTAACAAAAAACGAATAATTCGCTGATATATAAAAAAGAATTGTTGGAATGTATTTTAAAAAATATTTAGAAGGCCCATTATTATAACTCAGAAAAACAAGTAATCAGTACACAAAGATCATCACTCTCGACTATGCTCACTATGCAAAGGTTTGCTCGAATCCGATGGTTGCATTACTGCATGAAAAGATTTTAAATCACAGAGGCTGGCAATCAAGTTTAACAATCACTTTTTAATCCATTATACATTTCAATCAAGCAGTATACTTATACTTAACCTTTGCTCAATGCCTAACACACTAACAAAAATGAAATCTGTGATGAAAAAATACATACCTTCACATAAATAGGCATGTAAAAGCCTGGGAACAGAGGCCTGTGTGGCAGTGGCAATGCCAAAACCTGGCATGAAAAACAAGTGAAAGTGATTAGGCATAATCAAAAACCAGCTCAATTAATCCTAAAACACTCAAATTCCGCACATTTACCTACCGTCAAGAAATCTTCAGGTTTGGGATTTGTCGGCACAATTGCAGACGAATTCGAATCCGCCTCCGTCTCAACAGCCTTAACCTCCGCTTCCGCAGCCGCTCCAGATCCATCAGTCGTATCCGAGCAAAAGAAAGCCCTACCACCAAAACTAGGGCTTTTCCTCCTGTTAAATCCAGCAACAGAACCAAATACTCTCAGAATTGGCGACGTCGATTCCGACCTGAGACTCGGCGACGCAAAAGCAGCCGCCGTTTGTGCCCGCGCCAGGAAACTCGGCGCCGAAATCAGCTTCATCAACATCGTTTCAAAACGCAAATGACGAATTTCGAATTGCGACGATGTTGAATGTAAAGGTTTGATTTTGGATAATATTTTTGCTTGGGGAAGACGTTAGGTTAGGATGTGTGTAGAACAACCCAAGTAGTGAATCGACATTGGAGGAAGACACGAAGTGAAGCTTGTTGAAAATGACGATATTACCCTCGTGTCTTCTAGACATTGGTCGCTATTTTCTTGCAAAGCTCGCGATGTGGCCCGTTATTCGGCCCAATTCACAAGTTGTTAGTGGGCCGATTGAAACACATTTTGATTGATGACATCATACATCGTCATGTCGAAAGAGAGATTAGATTGTCGAGGGCAAATATGGAAATAAAGATATTTAGAGAATCAAGTAACGTCACGTCAAAATCTATGTGACAGGGCCCACAACGTGACATTAAGATAGATTTCGTCGCGCGAGATATGCGGGGGTCCTTTACGAAAGTACAACTGTGCAAGTCAATAATGATTTGTTCATTTAGATAATACTGTACGTACTAACTCTCTCCGTCCCCGTTTGTTTGTCCGAAACGATAAATTATACGACTTTTAAAAAAATATAAAAATAAATCTAATAAAAATATATAAAAAATAAAATATGTGTTTGACAATGATTCAATGCGGCCAGAAATCAGGGGACGACGGCAAAAAAAAGACAAACATTAAGAAAGATTAAGAAACGGAGAGAATACTGTTTATTTATTTAATTTGCATCAGAATTTGATAACCAAAACCCTAATGCAAGTTCAGTTTAACACTCCTTGGGGCTACTTCCAGGTCCTGCTAGAGTAAGAACAACACCTTCAAGATCACGTCTTATTTTCACACTGTTGTTAATATGCGTAGGACTGCTTGTTTTGCTAATCTGAGACCAGCTCGTGTGAGAAGGTTGCATATGTTGTCTCGTGACAGTAGCGTTTGTAGGTGTGGAATGTTGGGTGTTGAAATTGTTGTATCGAATAGGAACACCAACTGGAATCGAGCTTGGGATTGGTGAAGATGTTTGGCTTAGCAGAGGTCCACAAGACAGGACAGGTGCCTAAGCAAGAAAAGTCATATTAGAGTACAGCCTCTGTCAATGAAATATGTAGTTACCTCCGAGTTATATGATTTTGGACTTACTGGTGAGAACAGAACTCCACGGAAAATCTTGCCATTAACCACGGCCGTCATTAGATACCCGGAGTCGAATGCTTCGTCCACCTTCCCATGAACTTCTGAGCCCACCTAAACATATCGATAATACCCATGGCCTTAGAGTCGAATGATAACAAAAAAGTTTCCAGTGCTGTAATGAACAATGCCAAATCATTTACCATGTTTGACGTAGAAATCTCCTCAGGAGTTCTTTGTTGGGTATGGACAAACTGATTTTGTGTAGGAGAAAGTTGATGAGCTTCCATGAATGTTGCGCACCGAGGGATGCACTTTGCAGGGCTTAATATTGGTCTTGGTCATGTTGTTCGAAATTCTTGTAATGTGGTTGCGGCGTTTGAACATTGGAAAACCATGGGAGATCGGCTCATGTACCTTCTTCCCTGAGTTGACATGTTCTTGGTCGGAGTGTGAGGATGCCGAATGCTGAAACAATTGGGCAGAATCTTCTAGCTCTGCCTCCATGTCTAGCATCTTTGAATTGCTTGTTCTCCTCCGCTTAGGATGCAGCATGCCTGTGTAACATTTACTAGATGATAAGATATACAATAATATTACAAATCAAATATTATTATCAAATGTAAAATATAGTTTCACTGTCAATTGATCGAACTTACCTAAACCATATGGAACAGATGGTTTCGATTCAATCTCATTGATCTCAAGCGCATGTGTTCTTTCCGAAACTTCAACCTTGTTACCTAAGAGCATGGCAGTGTCCTGAAAACAATAAGTGGGCACTTGAACTTTAGTACAGAAGTAGTTCGACCAAAAGCTGAATCGAGATTGAGCACACTTACTGATTTGTTCTCAACTCCTCTGAGGAACCTCCTTTTCCATGCCAGAGTCTCTTGTACATTTTACACTTGGATTTGTTGTACTGCTCTGCATAACCACCTGCCGAGTCTCAACAAAAGCAATTCATCAAGAGGACGCTCGTCTTCGCCACACCTGAACTCAAAAAAAATCAAATATAAACTCCAACCAATATGGTAATCTCAAAGAACAAGGTAAGCGGGAAAAATGTAAGCTGACCCTCCATAGATAGCAATGTCAGAGTTAGCAACAATGGCTGTATGTGAAAATCTGCCCTGCGGTTTCTGACCATGTACTTCAAGCTGGCTCCATCTGTTATTAATGACGTCAAGAACCCAAACATCGTTGTAGTAGCATTTGTCGCCTACACCTCCAATAACGTAAACCTGAAACGAGATTTCGTAAAGTTGATATTCACATAGGACGTGTAAGAATAAGCAGTAGATTTTCTTACACATTTCTACATGGAATCAATATCCAATAAATATACTTGCCTTGGACCCAATGTTAACCATGGCATGACCAGCCCTAACACCTGGAAAAGATCCTCGTATGGACATCTGATGTTAATGAAGATAAGTAACGTCATATAGCAGGATGCTATTGTAATAAGGAATTATGTAAGTTGTAAAGATGTAATGAAAATGTACCCTAGACCAGGTCATAATAGCTGTATCGAGAACATGAACTTCACCGTTATACCGATCCCCACAATCTCCGCCATAAACAAACATCCTACTTCCAATGTTCACCGAGCCATGACTGTCTCTTGGAAGGGGAATCTCCCCCTTCACCTCAGGCGAGCTCCATCTCATGCTCTTGAGATCCAAGACATACAAATCATTCAAATAATTTGCCTCCCCTTCACCGCTTCCTCCAAATATCACCATTCTTTCATCATCAATGATCGTGGAAGTATGACTTTCTCGTGGCGTAGGGGGAGTTCCACTACACAATGGCTTAGACCATTGCTTCGATAAAAGATCTAATAAGTGAAGATCATTCACTTTCATCGACCCATCCGTGCCACCAAAGACTACCATCTTATGCCCTGCGATAATAGCACTATGACTATCCCTAGGGGCAGGGCCTTCACCCGTCGTAGCTAGTGTGGTCCACGTCATTGTAGTCAGATTTAGCGCAAGCACGTCACTGTAGTGCAACCCTCCACAACATCCCTACAAATTCATAGCACATCAACATTAAACAGTCTTGGAGGTTAAAATCAAACATGTATGAATCTCATTTACCTTCAAAATTAATTTCCAATACAAAAAATCTTGCAATCAAGGAACATAGGCAAGAACTACTCATTCACAAATTTGGAAAACAAAAAACAAGCTTAACATCAAACAACTTAATTTTCTACACTTCAGTTGATGCTAAAATTATTTCAACTAGCTATAGAAAAAGTATAGTGACAAAAACTTTTTGTACAGTTCATAAACAAAGTAGCAATTACTGATTATTCATTAGTAAAGTGTTACCAGTTTTGTTGCTCAAAATAGCACCACAGCAACATTTAAGACCAAGTAGAACTCGAACATTTTGTATAACCAACGTTCGATGAAAATGAGTGATTATGTGCAAGGAGTATGGACAAGTTGCATACCCCAAAAATGTAAACAACACCATGAAAGTAGCAAGCAGAATGACCCCATCTTTGAGAAGGACCGAGTCCTAAGGACTTAGGGTACACCCACATTGATTCCTTGTTTAAGATTTCCATTGCTGCAGCTGTCAAAGACCCCATCTACCAGTGCTCACGTTGTGAGAATTCTCTAACGCTTGTTTGTGTTGTGGTGTTAAAGATGCAGTTAGAGAGATGCTTGCATTTGTTTATATGAAGCTGTGAAGATGATGATGTGTTTGATAATGATGTGAATGATGAGATGATTGAGATGAAATAGTGACTGAAAGGGAGCTGCTGCTAGCTAAGGAAGAGAGGAAAAGGGTCAAAGTGAGGAAGACATGGGAAGTGTTTTGTGAACCAAGCAGAGGCCAAGTGATACACATCAACAATCAGTGTCAATGGACATGAAAAGATGGGAGCTTTCAAGTCTAGCTATCACTATGGCAACCACACCCCAACATATCCCACCTCTTCATCATCTCATCTCAAACTCAACTACTACTATAATACTGTTTTAAATTGTTTTCAAACCATAACATAGGGATTTGAACATATATTTTTAATCATGTATTTGAGTCTAACTGCATCACGAAACGAAAACCTACGCAATCTCCTCCCTCTAGAATTAGCTTAGGCCACTTACATGCATAAATAATGTTACTTGAACATTGAAGAATTTATGGGAAAGTGATGTAAAGATCTTGATAAATGTGACAATACTATGAGAGATGTTTTTGTTGTTTTCTGCAGTGATGTGAGTACCAATTATTTTCTACCTAGGTTAGATAACTATAGTTTCGTTTGTGTATTATATGGAGTATGTGTGATCCGTGTGTAATGTACATTGTACAGTACAACAAGAAAGCATCAAAATTTTGATTAGATAGCTTACTTGGGTTATTGCAACTTTTGAACTTGTCTAGGTCTAAATGATGTATTTTTTGGGAACATGAAATTGTGGGATATGATGAAAGATATTATGCTGTTAGGGTCTCCCCCGGTTTGATGTTTTCTTTCTCATGTCATGATGTCATTCAATTCTACTTTCTTTATCTTTAAAATCCATTACTATCATTCAAGCTTTCAATACTAATCAGCTAAAACATCCTAAATTAATTAAACTACTTAGGGTTAACTACTTAACTTGTATGCTTCCAATTCTTAAAATAGGGATTTAGGAGTGTGAGCAAAAGAGTTAAACATTAAGCTGTATTTATGAATATGGATAGTGTGTGAGTCGACTGTGAGGGAAACCAAAATCTTGAAAAACTACAAACACTCAACATAACAGTAATCTCTCATATTTTCGAGAAGAATAGAGCGTTGGAGCTTTGAGAGGTGTGTGTGCACATTTTGATGTGTTACAAATACATAAATGGCGCTAGCTTTGAAACATCTTGTAAAGCGACGCAGTTTTTAAAAGAAAGGTTAAACTAAGTAAAAAAACGTATAGACACGCGACAAGTACGGGGAAGTTTTTAAGGTTTGAAATAAAAAATTGCTGACTTATTTATTTATTTATTTGGTGTTGAATAAATAGGGAGGAGATCGAGAGACAGTTAAATTTTTGTACAACAGAAACATATAATTTCAACTGTTGATTTGAATAATCTAACGATTGAGATTAAGTTAAGTTTTAACTAAATTGAACGGTTGAAATTACAAAAAATATGAGCGGTCGGAGTTTGACGATTACCAATAATAATAGATGAAACAGTCTCATGAAAACTTATCTGTCTTTCCAAAACTTTTTTTTGAATAGATATAAATAAATTAAATAAGATATTTGATTAGATAGATGTAACACTACAGCGCAATAAATTGAATGAATAAGAAATTCACGCGACTGATTATGAATAAAATATTTAATTCTGGTTTCAAACATGTCATCTGCTATCAGGTTCAAGCCTGTCCTGTTATCAGTCAGTCATGTTTGTCTTTCATCTTCTTTAATCAGCTTGGACTCATGACTGACTTTCCCAAGCAGCCAACTGACTGAACTGTGTTGTAGTAGTTGGGGTAGTTTCTTTTGAAAAATTTGCTACACAACTCCACTTGTGACAAACAGATGTTTTAACTGATCTTTATCATTTATTTTCTCTCATTTTTACCCTCCGTGCTTGTAAATTTACTGCTTCTGCACTTGTGTGGGACAAAAGTTGATTTAGCATTAAGATGCTGTAGTAGTTACCAACTGATTTGCGGAACTTTGAAACTAGTTACATAATGTCAATGCTACTGTAGAATATGAGTTCGATGAAAACAGTGCTGAGGCCACAAGTTGAAATATAAATAGCTGTCACTGTAAGAGTTGAATCTAGTATTGGGTAAAACAAGCTATTGTCATCAACTCATTTTACCCGAACTAAATTTAACAATAAAAACAAGGTATGTTTTGCGCATCGATCATCGACGCGTATAAGTGGTTAATTGACTTAAAGACCTATCAAATTTAACCTTAATTTTCAAATCTTGTCATATCCAGAAATT